>VKOC01001424.1:0-88223 GCA_009364415.1 Spea multiplicata | reverse complement strand
TATACGGCGAGTATAGTCCAAAATCTATATTTGGACTGTAAAAGTTGGGGGTCGTCTTATACGCCCAGTCGTCTTATACGCCGGAATATACGGTAATCAAATTAACTCTATGCATGACAGGCTCTTTAAAATCAGGCCACTCATTGTCACAAAGATTTGCAGAGGTCTGTACCTCCAAATATTTACATGGATGGGTCCCTTGTGCGATTCAAGAGGAGGCTGCTGCCCTTGGGTTTGTGTTAAATCAATACATATACTTCGAACAACCCAGGTACAGGGTTATGTGAAAGTGGCATGGGTTGTACATATTCCTTTGGTAATTATGAAGGAAATGTCAGCCACTTTGATCCACCATTCTGCTTAGACTCTGTCTGCACTAGTGGAAACATGGGACCTTCTCCTCTTCTTGCTAAACTAATGTTAGAACATTTATGAAAAGACTTGTGTTTGGGGATGCAAAAACCATAACAGTTTCAGATGGTGATTCAAGTTCCCAATGCAAAAAAAGGCATCAGCTTTGAGCATTTGGCAATGAAATACAGAAACAAGAAAGATGTTTTATTTTTCCTACATCCATAAAAAAAACACCAGGCCAGTCACTGTTAGAGGGCATAACTTCAAGCATGTTATAGGCTTTATCAAATACAACAGTGACAGGGTTTGTGTAGATCTGGCTGATCAGTTCCAAAACTCATATCTAGTTCATAGAAAGTCAAGAATATAGTCTAAGAAAGTTGCCCAAATGGCAGTTTTCAATGTCTATATTCCATATGAGAAGGGCGACACAATAATTTTTTTGCAGTACCTGCTGCAAGTGATATCACACATTTGCATGGGAGTTTTATATTTGTAATTATGTTTTAACTTTATTGGGCACTGTGAGAAGGGACATTTTTAAATGTGGGGACACCTGTGACATCAAAGTTACTGATCCCTGAATGTTGGCCAGGTTGAGACATTTATTTTACCATGCATGCTGGCCACACTATGCACTCTCTCTTTTTATCACTAGTTGCTATGGTTGCAGGAAGCCATACTAAGCTACTTGCTCCAAGGGCAGATCATATTTTTTTACTTACACTGAAGCTGTATTCTCAGATAGAACACATTACATAAGCATACAAGACATCAGTTGCATTAGGTAAGAGACATCACATATGTTGCTGGTATAAGCAATAACAATCAATAACTTAACAATAAGAGAGCAATAAATGAATGTAGATCCTGAGAAAAAAATTAATATGCACTCCTATGGTTTACCAATGAGATTGGTTTCCAATAAATATATAATAATATATTTTCAATGAGTTAAGAAACATTTGTGGCAATTACATTGTAAAAGTGCAACAGACAGCATATATAGCTTGTTTATACATATACCTGAAAAAATAATTCCACATGCTGCTTCGGTGCATCATCTTTGAGAACTGGATATGTATACTTCCCCATCATATCATATATGGCTTTAACTATATCCATCATTTCCTGCAAAATAAAAATAAGGAAAGAAAAACATGTCGTCATAAGTCCATGTCTTATTTCTTTTTTGGATGAGGAATAATATCAGGTATTTATGTATTATACTCCACATGTTATCACAGAAGAAGTCAAAATTAAGATACAGTTAGACACATTTCTTGACACTGGGACTTGATTAGCACACCGAATTTAGCAGCATATGATTTTATTATTCACTTTTAGCCAAGATTATTTTTATTCCCACCATGACTAGATCCTTTCAGTGGCAACACCGTGTTGCATGAGCCTACCACCCCCCCTCCCCCGGGGTTTTGTTGCACATATGTATGTTCATTTTTATGTGGTAAACAATAACAAATGTACAGTTAACATTATATTAAAATGGTGAGATAGCAAAAGGGCCTGTGAGAGTCAGAGGGCCCGTCTGCCAGTAGTGTACCCAGGGTGGCAGTCCCCTCCAGATGCAGACTATACTGCCCTTCGATGGAGGAGCAGGGCCAGTTAGGTAGATCATAGATCTCTCTCTAACCGGCCTAAAATGAAAGGAGCGGGAGATTTATACAGACCTCCATATCCTTGTGATGTGTGCCGGCTACTGATGTTGAGTGCCAGAATATGAAGCCACTCAGCACTGAAGCCACACACATAAAGTGGAAGGTAGAACAATAAGAGCAGGGGGAGGGAGAAGAGGGAGAAGAAGAAGAGGCTCTGCAGGAAAGGAGACAGAGGTGAGAGTGTGAGAAAGCATGAGTAAATGTGTTATGATGGAAGGTATGATGTACCACCCTCACCAACCAGCTCAGTATCAAGTAATCGGAATTATGCTGTTCCATCATCAATGTCTAACTCAGTATACAGTAATGGGAGTTATACTGTACTACTGTCTTGCTCAGTATATAGTGATGGGAGTTATGGTGCATCACAATCAGTGCGTTGCTCTGTATAAAGTGATGGAAGCTGTACCACTGTCTATGTCTGGCTCAGTATATAGTGATGAGAGTTATGCTGCACCACTGTCAATGTTTGGCTCAGTATTTAGTGATGGGAGTTAAGGTGTACCACAATCAGTGCCTGGCTCAGTATATAGTGTACCACTGTCTGTATCTGGCTCAGTGTATAGTGATGTGAGTTATGCTGTACCATTGTCTGTTTATAGCTCAGCATATAGTAATGGAAGTTGTGCTGTTCCAGGGGCCTCGGTGAAGGGATAGTGTTGTCTGTTTGTACACTGTGATTCATGGTGCAAGGTAGACAGGCAAACAGCAGACAGAAGTGCAGGACTGGAACTGGCAAGGCAGATGCTGAAACAGAAGCCCACCAGCAGGGCACACGACTGGAAGCTCACTGGCAGAGCACAGGACTGGACACGATGCTGGAAGCCCTCAGGCTGGGCACATGACAAGAAGCCCACTCGCAGGGCACTCTGCCTCCAGAAATGCCTTTTAACCCTCTATATGCCACTCTGCCTCCTGAATTGCCTTACACCTCCCTATATGCTACTCTGCCCCATAATTTGTCCACACACACACTTACCGGTGCTTCCGACTCCCTGCTGTGAAGCCAGGGCAGCGGGTTGACGTCTACGCGATTTGCGAAGGCAACTTTTGCTGCAGCCGGAAGGAGGTGCGGTTAGCAGCGGGGGTTGTCTGCGTCCATCGCGCAGACCTTCCCCGACTGTCAGAGAGGTGTGTGTGGGGGTGTTAAATGGGGGGGATAAGACAGGAGTATCCAGGTCCCCTGCAGCGCCGCGGGGGATCTGGATCTTAGTCTCATAGTCAGACCTATTTGAGGTCTGATAATAAGACAAGGGGTTTTTTTCAGAGCAAAAAACCTTGTCTTTTAATCGAGCAAATACGGTATTTTGTGAATTATTTTTTTATACTGTTTAAAAGCTACCTTTTTTATTACTACAAATATTGAATAACTAGATGTGTGAGGATGTAGCCACAAGGGAGGGGGTTAACCAGGAAGAGGTGTGGTCATAATAGGGCATGGCTAAGAGTGGGACATCACTACAGGGCTATGGCTTTTTATTGCCCGGGGCTCTAGATGGTCTCATTCTGCCTGTGTCATGTAACAAGTACAGTGGTCTACAGAAATTATGATTGGAGTAAAGCATGTATGACTATATTAGGACAGGAGGTCTCTGTCCCATACAGCTTACAATCCAAGTAGTAGTAAAGAGCAGGTAGATATACATTCAGATGGAGGAAGTTTTTCGTAATGCACCATACCCTATGCAGATTAAGGACATGCACAATATTCATAATAAGATTCTTACGACTCCAACAGCTACTCCGATAAAGCCATTCCCCAAAAGAACCAGGTCATTATGACTAAAGTTAATGAGAGTTGTTATCCATAGAAGCCTTGAAATTTGATAGACATCTGCATGTATTGTCGGGGATGTGCGATTAGTCTGAGGTTATTGACAGTCATCATATTGACCTGAGTCAAGCCTCGGATTGGTTGAGCTCTGATAAAAGCATGTATTTTTAATGGTCATCACTCGGCATATGTTATCTCTAGATTTATCATAGTTATCCAAGTAACAAATGCAGTAATCAAAGAAATTGCAACTGATTTAATCAGCCATTCACCGTTTCATTGTACCTGCTATGTATACTTGCATGTGCATGGCTTAGTCTTTGGCTGAGAAGAAAAGTTGCTGCACAAATTGGCTCAGGATTTGAGCAACTACTGTGAGAATGAGGGACTTTACTCTCTGGGTAAGAAAAAAGTGACTGTGCAACTTGACCGAGGCTGTGCATCCTGGCATGGGATCTGCCCAACTTGGTCTGAGAAAGAGGGGACTTCTGGCCGAGAAGACCTGGCTGAAAAAATATATTATAGAATGACAAAAAAACTCCAGCCTTTAGGGTATGAAAAATCCTTCACATTAAGTGTGTGTGTGGGTTAAGTAAAATCTATAGTAAGATATTAAGCATATATTAGTTACCTCCTTGTTTATGTATCCATCTTTGTTTATGTCATAGAGATTAAAGGTCCATCTTAGTTTTTCATTGATTGTTCCTCTCAGTAGTGTTGATAAAGCAGTCACAAAATCCTGCAAATGGAATAAATAAATGTTATGTTAATGGTATGAGAGAGAAACATACATATGATATACTTATAATTGTGGGATACAATTTTAAATCTGGTGTAGGCATGCACGTGTGATTTTAAATACAATACATTTGCCTTTCTATAAAACTTCCACTGTCAAAACATAGTCAAGTAGCTGGGTCGTACCAGGAGAGCAATTTGAAGTTAAAATCGGAACCAGGAGTGCAGTCAGCACGCCGAGTCAAAAATGGAAATTCACTACAAAACAGCACAGGAGCAATTACAGTAAATTACACCGAACAATGGTATCCAAGTAGTGAAAGTCCCGGGCTTAAATAGTGGGGGTTACCCGAGGTCATAAATGCTTGTCACCGCTGTGCTCCGTATGCCGCATGGTCGACCACGAGGTTCAGTCTGCAGAAGGGTAGAGGGTTCTGCATGGGTACCTGCTACCCAATAAGGCCTGGGAGCAACCGAAGAAAGTCCTGCCGCGGGAGCAGCTGGAAGGCCACAGGATTGAGACGCCGCCGAAGGTAAGTTCAGACTATTTAATAATACTTTAGTCTATTGGACTGAAGAGGTGGTACAGGCAAATACATTAGATCCCTCCAAAAGGGGCCTGGATACTTTTTTAATGAAGCAGGGCATAGATAGTATAGGAATTAATATGTATTTAGTGCTTGTTGACCCAAGGAGAAATCTGAGCAGTTTAGAGCAGGGATGCGCAGTTCGTGTGGCCCGACTCCCCGGGACATGCAGTTCTGGGCGCCGGGCAGGTGTTTTTTTAATTTTTCATTTGTCCCTGCTGCCGTAAGCCGTAAGCAGCCGTGGACATCTGCGCGATGGGTTTAGACAACATCCGCTGCCGGCACTTCCGGCGGGGCTTCTATGGTGGAGCTTCGGTGTGACATAACCTTCCAGTGCTCCACCATAAAAGCCCCGATGGAAGTCCCGGCAGCAAAGAATATCTACACATATCGCGCAGACATTCACCGACTGCGGCGATGCGCCCACCGACCGGCCCCGCTACACACCAGGGAGTCTGTGGTGCATTGGTAAGCCAGGAGAGGGAGTGGCCCTTCTAGGAAGCAGAGTGGCATATCAGGCGGGCAGAGTCGCACTTCTAAGGGGCATAAAGCATATCTGGGCGGCAGGTGGGCATTTCTATGGGGCACAAAGCATATCTGGGGGGTCAGAGTGGCATATCTAGGGGGCATAAAGCATATCAGGGGTCATAGAGCATATTAGGGGCACAGTGGCAAATCAGGGGTTATAAAGCATATCTGAGGTGCAGAGGGGCATATCTATAAGTAAGGTGCAAAATGGCTATTGGTTTTCTGTTTGTATATAACATATGCTGACAAACTGTATAATAGATACCAAAAATGTTAAGATACATGTATGCCTGTTAACTAGATAAAATACTGTTTTACTATTCCACTAATATGTATTTTTTCTTTAAAAATTATTTATTCTTTAGCGCCAAACTTTAAGGGTGCGGCCTATAATCGGGTGCAGCCTACATTCGAGCCAATATGGTATTTAAAAAAGAAATGAGTATGGCCTCCAGGCAGACTAAACAGGGGTTACAAAAAACACCTAGCAATTTCAAGAGGGGGGGATGCTCTTTGCCTTCCCTTGTGCTTGGGATGTGGGAGGGGTAGTGTTGCTCCCCAAAAAACATTTTAGCCCCCCCAGTGCCAGTGCTCAGTGGGATCCTTTAATTAAAAAAGCTTACTTACCCTTCACTTACTGCCGAAATCCTCACACAAGCTGTCAGAACTGCTGTTGCCTCTCACAACCTGTGTCAGAAATCCAGTTCCTTAAAAACTGGTCACCTGACGACCATACAAAATTAAGTTTGCCCCCATGTGCTTTTGCTAATGACATCATAGATGACATTACAAACTACATAATCAAAGGCACTGAACGTTGATGTTGAAAGTTACTTGAAGCGAGCAGTGCGGAAAGGGGAAAAATCATAAAGGGTGTTCTGCATTTGCAAGGGGGGGCATTAAAGGGCTGCAGCGTACCCTTAAGAATAACAAAACATAAGAAACAGGATGCACTTTTAGAATGGCTACGTAGGCAATTTTAAACCTTTATGTGCCAGTCAGGTCACAAGACAGGTAAGCAAAGTGTTAACCTCATCTCCGAAAACAATAAATGCTATTTCTGCAGTCAAATGAGTCATATAGCAAATATCTGTATTCTAAGTATTTTTGGCCTGCATACAGTATATGCTTTAGTTTTACATCGCTAACCAGAGAACAAACACGAGCATTAATTATGTTGTCAGCATTATTAGTTTCTATTATTTTAGCCTGCCAGAGAACTCAGTCGGCTTTATTAGGTTACTGCAACATTTCCATATGGCCTGGCCACCCAGGAAATGAATGTCAAATATCCTTGACTCACATCATGAACCAGTTGATCTGCGTCATTCAGAACGACAGAAACGACAGAAACGACTGTTATTTCCTGTCTGTTGCTGTGCTGTAAATGGATTTAGATATGAAATAACGTATCTAGGTATATAACCTGAATCGTAACAACTTTCTGTTTCTGTCCAAGTGTTTCCGTTGAGCATGGATGTCTCCACTGGCAAGTTACAGGAAGACCCAACATTCAAAGATCTGCACAGTTTTGCTATGTAAATTAGACAAATAAAGCTGCCACCATTGCAGCCAAGTGAATGTTCCTGCCAATCGTACCATTCAGTTGATTGCTTTAGTTAGAAGAACACTGCTCCATAAACACCTTTGACAGATAACCCATTGTCCCCACATATGGTATTCTTGCTACGTTATGAATCACTTCCTCCATATCAGGCCACCTGATGTGTGCAATGTCTCTATAGTCCTTATGCCCTTGCGTGCCCATTATGTTGGAGATACACAACTGGCAAAGTGGTTCTCAAGGGCCAGTAGCATATCTCCTACATATCAGCGCTTCCCCACGCACACAAAGAGATTAAACAAAGGTAATCAACTGAAACTCTTCCCTGCATTCAGCGGAACTTCCCTCGCACTGCACTTCCATTTACTGATCAATGCAGAGCTTCTAAATACTAACCAATTCTCTGTATTTATATACATTCCATTATTACGTTTCTAGGCTTGGGAAACGCAATTTAAAATGCCACGGGGGAAGTGCCTAATCACCAAGCAGTTAAAAAGCTGCTTTTTTCATGCAAATTTCTATGCTTCAAGAGAAGCTTTCATGATTTTACTGTGAAATGATAAGATTTTGCATGTGTACACACACACTTCTAAGGCAAACACCATGCCTGTTCATTAAAAAAGGATATGCTTTATGTAAAACATCGGGTTGAGATGAAGAAAAGGAGTACCGTACTTGAAAATAAAGTTTCAAATCAACATACTAGAAAATAACAATTTTGGATGTATAATAGGAAAGATAAACAATCCCTTTTCAAACCCTATTGCCTCTGCCCCCCTCTTTCCAATTCTGATATCCCCCTTTTCTAGGAGGCAAACAAGTAATATGTTTAAAAATCACAGGACATTTCCACATTAAACCGAGCAAGAAGACTACATTAATCTTCTAAATAGCCATAAACAAGTCATAACTGCATGTAAAAAGTCTCAATAAACCCCATTCCTGAGCCACGCTTCTAATCACAGCTTGGCTGATCAGACCTCGGCTGACCAGACCATTTCCTAGCATTCTAACGCTAACAACTTCACTAAGCCTCGCTAATCTCCAGGTTATCTGTGAGGGCATTCAACTTCTACAATTGCATATTTAACCCCTTAATGACAAAGCCCGTGGGACCGCCCATTGTCCTTAAGGGGTTAAAAAATAAACAGCATAGGACCCATGCCTTAAAGTGCACAGCTAAGGGGACCAATATAAGATGTTTACACCTTGTACAAAATGCAAATATGTTTTTTTTTTTAATATGTTGTGTCCTTATAATGGTGCAAATAAAAGAGTGTTTACATTATCTGGAAACCATGTGAAATCCTAGTATAGTAAATAATGGATCAGTGGAAGAGAATTTTTTCTAGTTTAATTTCCAAAGCGTAGAGGAACTAAAACATTTTTTTATAGCAACAGGTAGATAGATGGTTCGTTTTAATCGTTTGTTTGCAATTTATAACATTTTTTTTCTGTTTACTTTTCAAATCAGTAGCTGAAAATCAAACTGGATGTGGATTTCCAGCTTAAACCTCTATCTGGTAGTTAAATTCAGTGATTATCTAAAACAAACACAGTTGGCAAATATATTAGCTGTATTTATTACGGGGAGGATTGCAAATTTGTGATTAAAGGCATTAGTATAAAAATACAGTTTAACATTAGTTTAGTGGCATTTCTGGAGATAGGAGCCTCAACTAGAGTTCTCCACCCTAAAACCAAGGTCATTTTGTCCCCTTTTTTACGAAGTCAAGCTGATCAATACATTAAGGAGGTGTTGTACAGTGGTGGATGAAGTTGGGATGAAATCCCTTACCTTTACCATAGTTGCTCAAGAAATGATCTGAAAACGCAATTAACCGTTTATTCAGACCTGTTACCAGAAGAGTTTTTCTCAAGACAACTGTCATGTTCATGCGTGGGTCTTCAGCAAAAATCATGCTAGAAATACAATACTCAGTATTCCATGTTGTTCAAGTGTCACAAGATGGAATGTTGTAACAGAATTAACATTATTCCATAGTTGGGTTTATGTCTAGGGCTTTTCTTTCTTTGATAAGTTTGCCTTATATGGTGTTATGATATTGCGACGTTTTTGGTGAATGGTCTCCAGCTTGTTGCTGAATTGGACATTCTCCAACTTAACCCAGTGTAGCAAATGAAACAAACACACAGGTTTAACCAAGAGTTCCAAGAAAAAAAAAGATTTTTTTCCCAGAACAATTAGGTTGGTATGTTTAGACAATAAAATAATTGAGGTTAATACTTTGACATAATGAGTGCTGGCTTGTTCGCCACTCTCCATCACAGCATGATCTTTCATAATGTTATGACGGTTTATTATTTTTCTGCATCAGCAGATTTAGCAGTGAATGAAATTCTTTTGATCAAAAGTAATTTAAGAAATGCTGCAAAATGTTGAGGGGGGGAGAAAAATCATTTTTTTCTTTAAAACTAGACTGCCTAGGTCCTAATGTGAAAATATGAATCTATATATATAGCTTGAGGACTTGTAAGATCATCAAACCTTTCTAAAGTGGAGATAAGTCAAAGGATAAATGTGTAACATATTGTTAGTTTATTTCCAGCAAGGTGAACAAACATAATGACGTCTACAACAGTAGGCATGCGGATTATACTCCTCGTCCAATGTTAGTTTTCACTGTGGTCTGGCACTGTGGTCATCTCCTGGTGGAAAAAGGATGATGGGAAAGAAGAACATATAAGTAGTAATGCTGTGCTCTGAGTGCCCATTCATCACTCTTTTATTTGGCAGAGCCAAAGACAGGTTACAGAAAGCCAATGTAACTAAAAACAAGCCAATATAGTAACACCCATCTACCAAACCTGATGGCTACAAGTATTCGTTTTCCACAGCTGCTAGGATCAGCTTTCACTAGCCTCAACTTTCCAGCTGCCTATGAGTCAAATCTATGGAAACACCTGCTTACTCCTTGCTAATAAGTATGGTGGAGTCTCTTTGCAGATGACCATTGTACCTCTTTCTTTCCAAACAAAAGCACTGTATGCCACAATTAAATGTAGTCATTGGGATTTTCCATTAGGACTAAGAGAAAAATATTTTTTAGTTCACGCACAGTAAGGTACATATACTCAATTTGACGTACTGGATACAAAAGAAAAATCAGTACTGGGAGAGGACCATTGTTCCATAGATATTTAACCCAGCACTAAAATCATTAAAAAGGAAACTGCTTATAAAAATTAAATTTCCAATACTTGCATCTGTCATCAATATTTAATATAAAACTTAGGTTTATTGATTTTGGTACTCATTTGTATTAACATTTTGATAGAAAAGAGGTCTAAATGTGTTTGAGATGTTCTAGAACCTTGTTTTCACAACTCAAGATAAAAGCTACTTAGATCCATAATCAATGTACATTGTACATGACAATCTTTAGCATAAGACAACAAACACCAACTTCCCAGGATCCAGGAGTTCAGTGGCCTGGGTGATCCCTGTGTGTCAAAGTCTAATTAGTGGCTGAGAACCAGCCAAGGGAGCCGTAAAATTACGGAGGTCTGTGCTGTTGTTACCTACATTCAAGTAAGGTTGGTGAGCACCCCAATTATCCCACCCACTGACACCTCTGTCACCATCAAATAATTCCTCATCACCCATTGGAGTTAAAGAGGACCCTGAATAAATACATTGCAAGTGAGAATTTCCCAAAAGAGAAGGGGGGAGCTGGTGAGAACAGATAGGTTTTTATAGCTTCGCAAGGGCAAGCTAGTATGGTAAATAGAAGCTGTACACACGTCAATATGCGCCCTGCCCATAACGCACCCATTACATATTATTTACATTTCCCGCACATGATGTCTATTAAAAATTACCTTTGGACCTTGAGATACACACTAAATACTTGTGCATATTGTAAATCTTGTCTTGTGTGTTGCTAGTAAAATGCAGCCTTTCTATTGCTGTTCACGAAAAAAAAAAAGTTCAACGTATTAACCCATTTTAACCCCTTAAGGACAATGGACGGTCCCTAAACCCATTGAAAACAATGCATTTTGATCCCGTACATGTACAGGCTTTCTCATTAAGGGGTTAAAAAAATGTATTACGGCTAGATAATTCAAGAATTCAGAAAGAGGTTTTGTGCCCCTCTTGTTGGCTATGACTGGGAAGTTAATATTGATGGATTTAGGTCTTTTTTCTACCTTATTTACTATGTAACATAACTACAAACAAAGGGTGTGTAATGCATAATAAACCTGTGGGGTTTTTTCAGATGATAAACCAACTACGTAATTATGTCCCCCAGTGAGCTTTGAGCCGTACACCTTGACTGGAGGAATTTTGTTTTGGCCAAACTGGTTTTTCAAGTACATATAAGTGCAGATATATATATATATAGTCTTCTTTTTTCTTCTTCTTTGTAGTTTCAACATATTATAGTACCCCCTTAAACAGTATTTTATTAGGTTTTACAACCAAGAGTCAAGGATTTAAGTATTGTAACATAGCTGCGTCCCCATTAAATGGACACATGACCCACGCAGCTGCCACTTTGCTAGATTGACCCCCTTTTAAATAAATGAAACACCAATGAAACATATGGAGACACATTGGATTTTGAATTGGTCGTGACATTTATTAATAATGAATAAAACACTCTTTTATTAGGAAACTTTAACATCCTCATAGATAGCCTTCTCAACATTGTAACAAATCCATTCTAACTACTGAAGAAGCTCCAGCACCCAAAAGCCACCTATAAGACTCCTGACACAATGGGTCGGGGGCAATAAACTAACACTTTTAACAGTATGGGCATGCCTCTAACATCTAACCTCTAACTCATTAACCAAGCTTTATGCCCATACCCGCCACCATTAAGGGGAACATCTAAGTTTCAGGCCTCCAAACTAACAATCATGGCCACTTCGCCTGACAAAACTAATATCAACATAAAATTAGGGAAGGAAGGGTAGAAATCTTCTTCTCTCAAGTAATAAAGTTTGAATATGTGGTATCAGACCCCCTCCCCAGGTGCATTGCTTGGTGCATGGCAGGGTCATGTAACTCCTTATGCCTATACGTCTCCTTGCAAATGCATGGAGAGCCCTGCTCGGCAAGTGTACATAGTCTATTGTTTTGTGGCTACCACTTCACAATAATGGCACTTACAGCGGACTGGGGCAGTTCTAGCAAGGCAGAAATTTCGCGAGCCACTGAGCTCCCCAGTACGACTAGCAATGTTTGTCTATAGAGATGGCAGCTTTGATACACCTGTTAGCAATGGATATGGCTGAAACACATAAAATGAACAATTTGTTTTGGTTTGTTGCTCTATTTTGCTTAACAAAGCACAGCGTAACCTTGTGCTCGGAATGGCAAAGTCATCCCAGACACATTCAATTTTATAACCTTACTTACAATGTTTATACTTGAAATAGCAGCTGTTGCAAAAATAAAAATAAAAATGCCGAAAAAGTAAAGTGTACTGGGAGGTTTTTCTTTTAAGACACTACACACCCAAAACAAATGGCACACATTAGATGTAGCGTATTTATAGCTTGTATCCGGTTACAGCGGAGTAACTCGAGCACAGCGGAATTAAGTATTACACGCACATTACGCTTGGAATATGGAATTAAGGACCTTAAAAGCAGGTTTTGTGTTACATGAACACATGGTGTCGGACCTCTTGTAGTTCTGGGAAGACTAGCATGTCTGCATATTCACATAATAGGTTTGTATGTCAGGTCCTGACTATACATTTTCAATTAACCCCTTAATGACAAAGCCCGTGTACATATACGGGCTCAAAATGCATTGTTTTAAATGGGTTTAGGGACCGCCCATTGTCCTTAAGGGGTTAAATAAAATCAGCAAAAAAAATGTTTTTGAAATGTTTTTCACTGGGGCGACAAAATGCCTTGACTATAATCAAGGGGAAAGTGGAGTCAAAGTCTATCTTCTATCGCGTTTATTGGCAATCGTGTTAGAATGTCCGGTTTCATCAAGTTAAATGTCCCTGAAACCAGTTAAAGAAGAAGGTATATTAAAGTACGAGTACTTTAATCCCGAGTTCTTTAAACCCAAAATAAAACACTTACGTGACTTACAAGTTGCAGCCTTGTTGCGGCAAACCAATGGCAGCATTTGCCATGCATGTGACCCCCGCAGTGCCAACACCGGGGCTGACTGAACACCCCCCCCCATGCATTTTATATGGATTAAAGTGATGGCCCATGATGGCGATAGTGTCACTTAAATCATATGCTGGCTATACTTACTATCATGGTAGAGGTTTGGCAACGCAACCAAGTTGCCTATACAGTGTATCAAATACTGTTAAAAGGACCCTGGGTTATCATTCAGAGTGCTAAATGTACACACGCATGCGTAATAAATGAAATATATTGCAGTTCTGTTTACGAGGCCTAATGCCAGCTGTGATGACAGTAATGGAACGCGGCAGAAGAACGTGACAAGCGGTTTATCTGTACAGTTCTGCCGATATGGTTCACTGTGCATTGCGTTTGCTTCACGTGTTTGTTTAACTAGCAATTGTTTAACACTTTAACAGTAGATTCTGTCCTATTCAATTGCGGAACTGTGCAGTTACTGTGTTGTAATTTCCTTCTGCGACTTGTACTTCTAGTCTGGCCCTACATGCAACGCGATAACAAAACCCTTATAATCGGTGTACCTGTGCGTTACAAATAAGTAAATAAGGAAGTATATTGTTAGTCCAGCCACAGGATGGATGAGAGTCATGAGAATTGTAGGCCAAAACTGCTGGAGCGGTACAACATGGATATCCCAGTTCTAACTTAAATAGCTGAAAGAAATAAGCAATTGAGATATAAGCAATTAAGTAAGATGTATGTGAAACAAAAATAAATGACTCAGGTATACAATAAAAAAAATAATTATATGTCATAAATCATCCATCTGAAGAAGAGACCTCTGAGGTCTTGACTGCTTATACAACTTCACATTTTTTTCTACATCGGCCCACTAAAAGGTATAATTTTCAATTTAAGAAGACTCTACTTTCTCTTGGACAATATGCAAACTGATAGAGTAAAACTGAAAGAGCCCTGCTTTTAAGAGCTTACAATTCCAATATGGGCAGACTACATGGTTCTTATCTGCTGTCACTTGTTATGTTTCCATATAAATTCAAACAGCATAAAGCAATAAATCCCTAGATTGTAAGCTCCTTTGAGCCCGTTGTCTCTGTAAGTCAATTTGTTATGTTACACACTACTTGTTATGCCCTGTCTACCCATTGTACGGCGCTACGGAATTTGATGGCGCTATATAAAACAATAAATAATAATAATAAAGTAAATTTGTCCAAAACAATTACGCTGATTGCCGAACAATAAAGTGCAAGCTATAGGTTGTTTTAATTAATGCATCTAGTGATGTTAAAAGTCGTCGTCACAGCGGTTCCTGCTATTGTACAGAACACTTGCCACCTCCAGCTGTCCCCCATAAATCACCGTGGCTTGTACATTAAAAGCAAAAGTAAGTAAGTGCTTTGTTCTACTGAAATACTGTATACAGGGACGTTGTAAAGCACCACTGGGTTGTCACTCTTTGCCTCACTTTGTACCTTCACATTTTACACAAGGAACAAAAACTACAAATACCTTTTTCTGAATCTACATTTTTTAATAATACATTTTCCAGAATACACTTGTTTTTTTCTACATCTAAGACATACACGTGCCGAGATAATTAGTTTACTAATAATTCAGAAAAAAACCCTCTTAAAGACTTTGGGGTCTTTAAGAACTTGTTTTGGGGGCACAGCCTAACACATAATATCTAAGTAAATCTAGATTAAAGCAGACAACTTTTGAGGTGAGTCCTCTGCTATGCGGGCGGACTGTGGAGGGATATCAAAAAGTGTTAAAGCCACAATATAAAAAATGCGTTCACCAACAACACAAGGGAGAAAGTTTCTTTAACAGTCACTTTATATTTCATGTCATTTACTATTAAGTGGTATTTTGTTAAACGCACAATGTTTTGAGCCTTCACAGGGTTGGTATGGTCTGTGTATTTCTCTTCAACCTACATAAATGTTTGTACGCCAATTAATGGCACTTTTTAGCATGTCAAGCAAATAGACCTTAGAACATGGGCCATTATCTCATCAGACCACGCATTATTAAATGATATCAGACAGAAAGAAAGATGTTAAAATAACATTCCTTAACTAGAAATGATCATGATGACAAAACGTCATCATGTCCCAACAGTGTATGTATCGTTACATCTTTCCATATGTTGACCCAATAAAAAGTATCAACTTCAACTAAAGTCTCCATGTCCTCTTGGGCTAATACAGCTACGGTATATGGCTTATCAATAGCGAGCTGGAAACCTCTACTTATTTTTTCTAAGGTAGACTGTTTACCAGCCTCAATAATACAGCATGTCAGGGATGGTGAGATCCAAGGCTCCAATATTCATCATTTAGTCACGGGCATACCTGGGAACTCTCCTGGTTTGGCCCACAGAACTCCGGGAGAAATGCTGGTTCTCCGGGTCAACACCTGAACATGTGACCCACTCCCCGCCCATTTCCTCTTTAAATGGATGCCCACTGATGCCACAGTTGGGGCCGTGACCTGCAAAGGTAGGCCCTGGGTAGCCGGAGCCCACTAGTTCCCAGGTATGCTTACAGGCGACACAGAGGAATCAGCCTGTCAATGACCAACAGCATCTATCTATCTATCTATCTATCTATCTATCTATCTATCTATCTATCTATCTATCTCTATCACTCAGTAAAGGGAAATAAATATATTATTTAGGTTATCTAAATATTAAAGGGGCAAAAAACACATTTTACAAGGGTCTGAAAGACACTTGTACACCAGACTTACTTCATATCATAGGTCCACTGCATGAAAACTGGTTGGTCAGGAAAACTGAGTTTGTGTGCATCTGTGCCGTATATAGTGTACAAACAATAGGATCGCACGTATGCAGTAAACCAGGAGAAACCCTACCCTTTCTTAACTGCATGGAAACCAGTATTATAGGTTTAGGCGCTAATCTTAGAAAAACAACAGTCATGAACTACAGTACATAATGTGTGTCAAAACTGAAAACGATTAACCAGTCTTGGTTCTTATCTCAGGTTTAGAAGAGCTTTATGGATATCCCACGTATGTTTAAATTTCTTCACTGTACTAACGTCTACCACTGCTAGGAGGCCACTCTACTAGCCTCTCAGGAAAGTAAAACTTACATTACATCTAATCTTCTATCCCTCGTGTTTTGTATAAAGACCTCTTGTTCAAACATCTCTCCTCGTTTGAAATAAACTTACCTTCTGTACTTTCTGTTTGTTATTTCAATGTTTCTATGACATCCCCTATCTCTCTTCTTTGCTCTAAGCCATACTTGGACTTGTAGTCCTACTCTGCCAAATCCAGACCTACGTTGTGCAAGCAATCAGTTTTCGCTAGAAATTTTAATGGTAAGGTAATTATCTAAATTAGCTGAAAACTTGTGTTTATAGCATGCGAGAATAAAATAACTAAGCAAAGCATTCTTTAGAACATAATTAATCTTTGTCCTCAATGTATTTGGGTTTTTTTTATAAGGAACTTTTTATTGTGCATGCCAAGACAGAAGAACTGGATAGCTGAACATTATTGCATTATTACCGTATATAGCTGAATATTATTGCATTATTACCGTATATAGCTGAATATTATTTCAATTATTGTGAGTGTTACTAGTTATTTTGCTATAAAAACCGACAGTGGATTTTCGAGCTCAGCTAGGCAAAATATTTAGCTTGTGTATTATATCATCAGGTTTGGACAGAGGGTGTCTGGATGTGACAAGGGTTGTGGTCAGTTAACATCTGAAGGTTCCAGATTCGCATGTGCACAGGCTTCCATAGCAGCACGGCCCGGGATTGAAATTTGTCGGCACCCATCAGGTCCAGTGTTACTCAAACAAGGTACAGAGCAAGAATAGGCTGGGTAAAGTGATATAATTCAATAAGAAATGGTAGAAATTGTAGGAATAGACCTTAAACCAGAAGATCATCATACATCTTCCATGTGATGTTAAAAAACATACAGATCCTCACAGATGTTACCAAATTCATTTTTTGGCTGAGGTTAAACAGTACCATGGACAGAGATGTTGATAACTCTAGGTTATAGGAAAAAGTTGTACATTCTCCAC
The DNA here is from genome assembly GCA_009364415.1 of Spea multiplicata. Classification (NCBI taxonomy): domain Eukaryota; kingdom Metazoa; phylum Chordata; class Amphibia; order Anura; family Pelobatidae; genus Spea; species Spea multiplicata. Next base: position 70,807 of record VKOC01001424.1, on the reverse strand, counting down.
AATTAAATCTCATCGAGCTGGATCTATACTCTGGAGTCCTAAGATCCAGGCATGAAAACTACCGTAAAAGTACACCCCCAAAATTACAAGTGTCCAATCCAGGACACCCTTATTGGAGGTGAGGACAGAGGTGGGGAGGAATGGGACTGGATGCAGGACCTAGGGCAGGATTATCACCTACATTACAGTTCCAGAGTGTGACGAGTAGGATACCCGGGAGCTGCGAATGGGCCAGTCAAGTGAGATCAGCATACCTGGGAACATCCAGTTCCTGCTACCCTGTGCCCTTCCTTTTCAGGATGCGGGTAGGTAGTCCCGATGATGTCATTGAGCAATCCTCTAACATCACAGGCGGCCCGCTAACTTCAATGGAAAACTGTCTGTGGCTGGAAGGGAAGATGTGCGGGCATACATGGGGGCCTTGTGGGCTCCGGCTACCCGGAGCCTACCCTTGCGGGATGCGGCCAGGACTGCCCACTGATATAACACCCCCATTCAAAGGGGAAATGGGTGGGGAGTGGGGCATGTCAAGACCTCGCTCCCGGGACCCGGAGGATTCAGACGTTGACAAACCCGGAGATTTTTCAGTTATGTGTGTAGGCACTGGGGCGTGCCGCAAAGACACTCACTCGACTCGGAGTTTCTCCATGATGATTCAAAAAAAACCCAAAGAATTCCCAGATATGGAAATCTGAGGTTGAGTATGTCCTCAACCCAGGCATGATCCCCACTGCCTGAAAAACTGGGACAGTGGGGCAACGGTCGAGAGTAAAATTGAAATTTTCAACGATATGTAATAATCATATAGCGTAGATAATGCTTAAAGAGCAACTCTGGCGTTAACGTGGCATTCCACTCATTTCAACGGAATATTTTTCATTTTTCTGCCTTGATAAATACTATACCTGGCGACTTATTATGAGAGTGCTATACCTTTTTTTTAGTTTCTTTATTATTAGGAGGAAACCCAGCCCTGCAGTTACATAGAGTTTGGACAGTGTTACATCAGCAAACTAAATCCAAGATAAATACACCGACACGAAGATTAGAGTTGCCATAGGTGTTGATACAATAAAAGACATGTTGCATCTTGATACAGATCATAAGGTCTAGAGGACGGGTCCTATACTTTTTATTTACTAAATGTGAGCATATAGCTAACCACGCTATGTAAAAAAAAAACAAAAGCGCATACGTGTGTATTTTTGGGGTATTTAATGAAAACTAAATCACTTTGATCAAAGAGACAAATAAAAAGAGTTTCTTCTGGAAGTCTATAGTTTGTCGTATCAGCTTTAGCAAACAACGTACACCGGCTACTGAGCTTATTTCTGTGTAATGTACACAAGACTTATGACCTCAACTCTCCCATTATCTTTTCTTTGCTGGCTCAGATTACACAGGAGGGGCAAAAACACACCTGCTAAGTCGAACATTTTCAGCCATAACACTTCCTTCTGGGCTTCTAGGTTTTAAAATCTCTTTAAATCAGCTCTATATAAGTTAATAAGTTGTAATATAAGTGTAGATTGAAAAATGAAATAGAATTTTAATAATATGTTTACTTTGTCTGCCATAGAGCTTTTCGTGCTGCTGGACACCCAACCCGTCACGTATTTTTTTATCAGCAGGCATATGTTTCCTGACGGGTTTCTCTGTTTGTTCTATTTTTATATTTGTCTAACCTGTTTTTTAAGTGGTGAGGACTTGTTACAGAGAAGGTCTTGGAATAAGGGTCTCAACATTATCACATTATATGCTTGTTGACATGTATATAAAAGAAAAAAATGATGTACAATAGTCTACATTTTTTTTTAATAACTCATTTATTATTGTTCATTGTGGTTTTCATGAGAGTTTCAAATACTTAACCAAAGATCTGTTAAAAAATAGGCAAGCACAATAAACATATATGGACAAAAACTGGAAGAAAGAACATGAGAGAAGGCATCGTGACATGCTTGCTGTCAAGATACACGTGGATGACGTGAACACATTGATATGTGGATGACATGAAGACACTGATATATGTGGTACACTGACCAGATTTGTTTCAGATGCTTTTTGGATAAAAAAAATATTGAAAATACTGAAAAAGGACCGCATTAATGGGGTTACTGCCTAGTATAGCAGCCAACAGGACTATGCCAACAAATAGGTTTATGTCGCAGCTCCCTTGGCCAGAACAGCAATCATCGGGACTGCTGGCAGAAGTGCAGGGCATAAATTGGGCACTGAATAGGTGGGACATTTAAAGAGGATGAAAACACCTTCAGGTAACTTGGGCAGACTGGTACATGACTTCACAAGCTCTTGGGTATTCAGAAAAAGGCACCCATGTATGTTGGTAAGCATGCCCTGCATCTGTATGTTTTTTTAAGAATTCTCAGTTAAATGGGACTCCAGGTTACCCTTATTAGATGTGACCAAGCTACAGCCTTTGATTAGGTTGCAGGGAATTCGGGTGGATCTATGTGTTAAAGTGCCTTCAGATATGTATATTTATATACATATATACCTTATTTATATATATAATAATATATATATATATATATATATATATATATATTATACACCTAAGGCTTTTCTTCAATAATACCTGTACAGCTTTACACTTTTTGGGTATATATTTATTCATATTTAAATGTCTATTTCCAATGAAATACTACTTTATGGCGAATGTCTGCAGCCATTTTCCATAATATACCAAGTAGAGCAGAGTACTTCATTGTACAAAACAAAACTTTTTTTTTTGTCCAGAACAAAGCTTCTTGGTAAGTTTATATTGTTTGTTCTTCTTCCAGGTAAAAGAACAAACCCCAGGTAATCATTCTTTTTTTAATGTTTTATTTTTTTATTAAGTGAAGTGGCATGCTCTGGGCCAGCCTGACTCAATTCCTGACGTACAAAATATTGAAATATGTATGCTATTTCTCTTTGTCGAGAATACTTTCGTTCTGACGTATTTTGTGCTTTTACCCAGTATAAAAATCTGAATTTCATGACTTGCTTTGTTTTGCAGGATATGAAAGCAGTGAAAACAAATATAAAGGAATATAATATAGCTATATAAAACAATAAATAATAATAATTATACAAAACACGTCATTTCTTGTGAATATAGTGGCGCAAACAAGCAGGTTTTGTTGATTTTTTTTTAAAGTTGCAACAATTTAGTTCATTTTAACCACACTTCTGAAAACGTTAGCCAGATGTGTCACTTGACTTTTTATCATTGTCCCTTATCTGATAATTGTGGTGTCGCATGATGTCTTCAGCAAAACACGCATAGTTGCATAAGAAATAATAACCTTTGCTCTCTCCTGTATGAGCTCATATCTAATTTGCCGACCTACTGTATCGATTGCATGTTTCTAGATTCACATCATGCCACCGACTCATGTTTTTGTCACTGATGCCAATAAACATGTAAACAACTTGGCTTTCTTATTACTTTTTGTTAATTTTAAAATGCAAAGGTCAGCCTGTTTACGGATTAAGGCGAAATTGCCCGATATACTGTAAATGATGTAAGCAGAACTGTCTGCGTATTGTTACCAAAGTCCTCTACTTAGTTGTACTAAAGGTGTCATTCGCTGCCTAAATACAGATGGGTTTCGGGTTTCTGACTTGGAGTTCCAGTGTCAGATTTCTGTAAATAAACAGCTTTGCCCCCATGTATATCAGACACAGCTATGCGGGCACTATTGAGATGGCACTTTACTGACCAAAGCCATACTCAACACATGGGATTCTAATAAAGGGAATTGGGAAGGAAACGAATAGACTCTGAATAAGCTAAATAATATAATCTTATATAATATATTCACAATAATATATATATATATATTTGTTATTATATATCAACTATTGAGGGAATATGTTGGCACTTTATAAAAATGACAATAACAATAAGAGCATCACAGGACGGTGTGCGGCAAGATGACGCAAAAACCTATATTCTGTTTCCCCAAACCATCTACCATCCGCCTACAGTTGTAAAGAATAAGCAAACTTATAGAGTACACAGTATAAAGTTATATATTTATACGCTTACCAATATGGCTATGTGTTCATTACTCATATATTATTAACATAGCTATATTTCATATATAATTCATATATACTGCATAGGTCCACTTGTATCTAGCTATGATCTCTCTTTCCCCTGGTGTGTATACACACAGAGATACACACACACACCTCTGTTTATAGGTACACATGTGCTGTTGACAGTTTAAACACAACATTTCACCTTAGATCCAGACAGCTGCCTGTCCCAGGTACTGACCCCTTGCCATATGCCCATTAGCCTGCGGTGCCCATGAGCCTGCGATCGCTCCCACCACCTGTTTCTTTCACTCCATGGGTAAGAAGTTAGCGGAGAAGGAAGAAGTTTAGGATCACACGTTACCTGCACACATCACCAAGCACACGGTCACAGTCCAGGAGACCGGGGCACGCCTGGGACTCGCCGCTGACCATCGCTGTTTGAAATCCATTTTTTTTTTAAAGATGATCCTCCAAAAACTAGAAGCAGATAAATCCTCGTGAGATGTAGATGGGCTTCAGGGAGCTAGATGAAGAGCCACAGGGCGACCTCAGAGGCAGAATCAGCAATATGAATAGTCCGTGCGCGAAGCATCAGAAGCAGGTGTGTAACCGGCTGCGGAATACCCCCGGGCTATTCTTTAGTCTCTTATCTATTGCCCGTGCTTCCTGTTCGGGGCTCCTATCATGACTCTGCCGTGTCAGGGACCCGCCTCTCCCGCAGACTCATACTGTATGACAGCGCTCAGCCCCAGGGCGCCCTCTCCTGGACAATGTGCGAGTCATCAGCCCACAGTGGGAATCACTCATTCAACCATAAAGTGAGAGAGGTGTGTGTGTGAGGTGTGTGTGTGTGGTGTGTGTGTGTCACTCATTGAATCATAAAGTGAGAGAGAGGTGTGTATGTGTGGTGTGTGTGTGACAGCTTTTATATCATATTATCTGTGTAGTTATGGCTATATTATGGCTAGATTGTAACCTGGTTGGATTGGAAACCCTCCTTACCTTTTGTTCCTTTAAATCCAAATAATGTTATGTACTACTTTTTACGTACTATAGTATTTACCTATTGTACCGCATTTGCTCCGTTCTCCTCGTATTGATGTGAAATTAGCAGTGGTTACATGTGTTGGGCCCACATAAACTTAGGCAACACACAACACACAACACACATGTACCCGCATTGCTCATAACCTAGTGGGGATGGAGGCACTGACACATCCTGTGCCAAGTGATAACGGGGGGGGGGGGGGGTTAAAAGTATTAAAAAAGACTTGGGTTCCTTTTGGCATAGAGGAATAAGTGAATGGAAACTGATTTTATGGTTTAAAATGTTACTTTGGATCTCTTTCATTTATTCTGGAGAAACATGCTCTTATAATTAATACTAGTTCAGGTAAGTGCCTTCTTTTGGACTCGTTCTTATACATACATACACACAGTATATATAAAAATACGTACGTGTATGTATGTATATGTATATATAAACATATATAAAAACACATTATATATATATCTATTATATACACGCACACATGTGTACATGTACATATAATTAAAAGGCGTTGCACTGGAGATCTCAAGGGACACAGAGGTAGAAATGAAAACAGAGGCAGTGCAGGGAGACAAAGCCAATGTTTGCAAACACTGTCATGTGAATGCATGTGATCCCTGTAACTGGTGATCCCAGAGATCACACACCTGCATATTGTGTATATAAATAATATACCGTATATAAATAACCGACGTCTCTGCCCCTCCCCATACGGCTTACTGCCCGCATGTGTTGGATTATTGGGTAGGTTTGAGTCTTGAGATATATTTATATACCAGAATGTTATAGTCCTTGGCATGTTGCCTTAGACCTCAATGCTCTGCCATACATCTACTTAGTTAATGCAGCCCCCCACCATCACTGCCAACAGGCAAACAGCCTGCCCAGTAGATTAGCAAGACATGACGCAGGACACCCTCGACAATCGCTCAGAGTTGTGCTTGCATGCAATTGGCATCCTGTTTTATGAGCATACTGGATATCTGGCAGATCTGGCCTTCCTCAGCGACGTTACAATTATACCAATAATTGTCAGTCATTTTGATCACTGGAGAGAGGCATCTTTGAAAGAATCCATTGTTGAATGGATTTGAAATTATGTGCATTCAATGGATTCAAACAATTGAATGCCTTCTCTCGTGTATGGTTTTTCTGACTCCAAGCATTCAATTTTCCTTCCAATTTGCAAATTACTTCTAAAATCATTTCTGTTTCTCTGTTATTAAATAAGTAAGCATATAATTTGCCAAACAGCTGCACATCTGTCACAACTGATCAATGGGTTTCTAAAAAAAAAGTCTAATTATTATATATGAAGATAAAATTACAAAGGGTAAAAATTTTAAAATTGCTCTATTTTATATTTTTAACCAATTCAGATTACATTTGCATACACATTATGCCTACATTATGACTACAAACCTCAGGTCAAAACAAAGGCACATTTGTATTATTCCTTGTCACTAACCCCAACCTTTTAGGCTAGGTGTGTGGTGCAACGTCCATCTGTGGCCCTAAATTGTTTTCTTTTTTTGACAGCCAACCACTGAATCTTGGGGCTTCAAAGAAAAAAACGCTGTTGCCCAACCTACATTTTTGCATGAGATCATAAAAAATTCACGTGGACATTGGATACAAACCACCCAAGTCTTGATACAGATCTGTGATCTTAATACAGATCTACAGAGCTGTGCCATCTGTTAGTTTTAGTATGGAATAATTCCCCTTTTATTAAAGAGTTAAATACTTTACAATATATAGTCTATAAAACCTTCTCATATATTAGAGGAGCAGTAAGTGAACATTGTTCAGGTGTATGTTCCTTACTCAGGAACCCAGTTTCTTAACACCCCTTCAAACCCTCACCAACTTGCCACTCTACCCTTCCCACAACGTCCTACCAAAGAAAACACCACACTTGGTCTTGGACAACATGGCCACAGCTCTATTCAAAAGTCCATAAACATCAGTAACTCACTATTACACAGTAAAATCAAGCACGCGTTGACAATCACAGAGAGCCCAAGATTTTCAACCCTTCGACCACATGAACTGCTGCCGCTGAGCAGACCTGCAACCACCCTTAACCAACGTTTTACATTAAGCTCATTAACCAGTACCTGAACTGTTACTTGGGGTGTCTACTGGACTTAATGAACAACACCACTGAAAGCTGTGACATTCTGTACCTACCAAACTGTAGTATGGTAGCTATTTCTATAACAAACCTGCTTAGCAATATGATTTGCTTCCTTTTTGCATCAGTGTTACCACGTTGCATGCAGATCTAGTGCTTACCATATGTCCCTGTAACAGCACAGGCCAGGTCACTGAAACTGGTTAGTGTGTGAAACAAGCCATGTGCTCGAGTGACATTTTTTCAAGCTCAATGTCATTTTCTTATGGCGCTCGGGGACAGGTTTGGAAGCAAGGGGGCACAAGACATGCTTATGACATGTAAACCTGTAAAACAGATATGTGCGACTTCTTATGTCAGAGATATATCTGGCTCAGCTCCAGTCCCCCAAGCTGTTCAAGACCTGCAGCTTTTCAGGTTTTCTGGAACTCTGACATTCTAGTAGTACTGGATCTGTTTTGCTTTGAGTACCCGGCCTATGGGCAGTAGTTATACTGAAAACTGAAAGCTTGTGATTGTTCCCTCAATAGTATTTTGTCACCCCTCCTAATGTACTGTACATTTCTAACTTTCTGGACTTGCTCTGAATAGTTACATTAAATAAATAACTATAAACCTCAAGATTGTAAGCTTGCGAGCAGGGCTCTCTCCACCTAATGTATCGGTTTGTCTTAGTCTGTCAATTCTCGTCTTGTCAGACCCCTTGAATATATGTATTGTATAAAGCGCTGCGTAAACTGTTGGCGCTATATAAATAAAAGATAATAATAATAATAATAATAATAATAATAATAAAAAGCTCACAGTGTCACTGGTAAATGGCTTGGAATACCTCGCCTCATTCATGCCACCCTAAAAAAGTCTACATCACCCCCATTTCAAATTAATTTATTTCAATACCATATCATCTGTACAAGTTTTGAAAATGAACCCTTCTGCCATTTTTTTTAGTGAACAGATGGCTTTTACCCTGAGATACATTTAAGGAAATGTATCATCCCATTCAGATGTTTGGTTTTTTAAAAAAATACAGCCTGCCACTAGAAACTTGCACTTTGAACTTAGTGGCTCAGTGGATTTTAACCCCTTAAAATCCTCACTAATTTAAAATGCTATAAACATGGGTGGGTGGCAGAATTTGCACCAGTAGTACTTTTTTTTGGCTAATAAGCTGCTGTATTATCTGTTGGTTACCAAAACTGTGCTATAGTAGATTTATAATATAAAATATTATATGTATTATAAGACGCTAATGACAATGAATAGGAAAATGGCCAAATAAGCAGCCAACTTCCAATCTTTTACTTTTATAGTTCTTTTACTTTCAATTATTTCTTCCAGCATGAGTTGCGAGAAATGAAACCAAGAATGTGGTTTCATTTCTTTTTACTGGCAACCTTGAGGTATCGCTTAACCAGCCTTTGAAGGATATCTGTTTGCCATCTAGGTGTATTATTTTACTATAACAAAGCTGACAAGTTATGTGTCACGCATTAAGAGGTCAAATCACGTATGTTCTAATATTTCCTAAGGATCTTCTATCTCCACAACTCCTGCATAAGTTTGTATCAGATAATTAAGCAATTTATTAAAACTAAATATTTTGGCCTTCTAAGTAACTTTAGTAGATAACATTGAAAAATTATCTTTAGTGTCCCATCCAGATATTACATTTGCAGCTAAGCTCCCCCAAAATGTTAAATGAGGACATTAGAATACAATCAGGGAAATGTCATATGGAATCCTATGTCTAGTCACATTAACAGAACTTCATAAGTCACTTTTCTATGAACAACTATGCATGATTGAGTGAATTAATGAGTATCTGTGAATGAGTGAATTAGTAAATGAATAAATGTGTATGCTAGCATGGTTGTGTGTCAGGGACTGGGTCCATACAGATGACTGTAATGACCCAGAGCGCCCAAATATGGTATTCAGGAGATATTGCGCAGTAGTGGAGTCAGACAGGGCCTCATGCAGGGGAACCACACTCCCCCGAGTGTTGAGCACCTAGGGTTGTGCAGCCACATACCAGGGCCTTGACATAAGCAGCGGATGTTGTCCAGTTCAAAACAAAACTGGGTAATATCCTGCAGGCACCCTGGAGCAGGCATGAGACATAGGCTGGGAGTAGGGAAGCTAAGCAGAGTAACAGCAGAAACATAGCGAGAAAGTGGGACTCAGTGAGCAAGTGGGAGACCAAGCAAGAAACGTAACCAGACATGGTACAGGACACAACAAAGGACAGGGAGCAAGGCAAGGAACACAAGGGATGGAGTGAGGAGCCGAGATCCTCAGACGCTTCTCTTTTAAGCAAGGATAGGATATCTTAAACTAGGACATGGGGAGATGAGAGAGGAACCAAAATCATCAGATGATTCAGGGAAAAGAGGGCAAAAGGCACATAAAAGACTGACACACATAAATACAGGACTAGTCTAGGACTATAAGATAACAATTGGAGATTTAGTCACATCTTATGGCCATAGTATGCCTAGGCCACGACTATGCCAAAGTACTCCAATATTCGGTGGATCCTAGCACTAAACCCTGCCTACTGAATTACTAATAAGCTGAAACTAAATATTGAATCTCAACACAGACCAGAGATAAAACATACCTAGAGACTCCAGACTGAGACAAACATAGCAAATGGGTGGGGCCCACCTTATATAGGAAACTGAAGCTGAAGCTAAGAGCAGGACTAGAATCAAAGAATCAGATGTACAGGACAGAGCATTAGAAAATACAGGAATGGATTACAGCGAGACAGGGGAACTGTAGCGAGACAAGCAGCTCCGCAGCCTGAATAGGGCCTGACAATGTGTAAGTGGGGGGAGAATGGCACAGGGAGGCTTTATGAGGCTAGGATGCCACAGATAGGTAGCTTGGGGCAAAGGGGGGCATTCATTCACAAAGGGGTGCTGGCTGGGGGCATTAATTCACAAGGGGGTGCTGGGTGGGGGCATCACATAAATCAATACTAAAGGGAGGCTGTCTTTGGGATAAATATACAATGTGGGGCTAGCTGGAGGCAATACACAAGGGTGTGGGGGCATTAGGGTGACCACATCGGCCATGTTTTCTAGGACACATGTAATCTTTACATATTGCTGATCACCCCAGATAAAATACTGTCCTGTCAGATATACATTCCCCCATACTGCAGGTCAGCATTTTCTCTGTGCTTGTGGCATCAATACACAAGGGGGCAGCTGGGGCCATTACATAAATCAATACTAAAGGGAGGGGCAGGCTGGAGGCACAGATACACATAGGTGCAAATACACATAAGGGGGAGGGGTCAACGACAAATACTTTTTTTTTTATTGTTATAGTTTAGCCTGTTGGTGTCAGTGTGGCAGAGCCTGTCCTGGTGTGTGTGTGTTTGGGTGTTGTTATGGCAGAGCCTGTCCTGGTGTTGTGCGTTTGGGTGTCGGTATGGCAGAGCCTGTCCTGGTGCCTGTGTGTTTGGGTGTCGGTGTGGCAGAACCTGTCCAGTTGTGTGTGTTTGGGTGTCGGTGTGGTAGAGCCTGTCCTGGTGTGTGTGTGTTAGGGTGTCGATGTGGCTTCAGGTGTCTTGTGTATGATGACTTTTGTTTAGTGTACTGATGTACTCCCAATCCCATCACATTACATCAATATGCGTTAGAAAATCAGGAAAAGATGGGCATTGATGGTGGGCTAATTCAGTGGCACAATGCGCCACTTGACTAGACTTTCCCCCAGGCCTTAGGCTGCCAGCCCTCCCCTCTATGTAATAAAAGTTAAAACTAATGCTTCTGGTGTCTAAAAAAGCATTTTGCAAGATTTAAAAAAAACTATAGTTTCCACTAGACTTGTGTAAATGGACCAAAAACGAGTCGTACAAATTTTTATTTTTGTATTTTGTCCATTCGTTTTTGTTACTTACTCTCATTTACTTTCATACTCTCGCTCACACTCTCTTGCAATATCACACTTCCTTCTCCAACAACAGCTTCTAAGTCTCCACTTCTACGTCTCCTTCCTCTTCTAATAGAAGAGATTGAGTGTGAGAGAGCGTGTAAGGGAGCATGAGAGTTAAATGAAGAAAAACAGCAAAATGAAAATGCAGAGCTCTCTGCTTTGTTTTGTTTTGCTTCCTTTCCAGATGGGTATTCAAGGACCAAAATGCGAGACAAATACACGCTCCATAAATGAACCAACAAACCCAGACAAACACTTCAGCCATCATGGACCACATCAGTGGGGTGTAATTGGCGTCTAGGAGTATCTACTTGTTTTTCTCCCTTACTCCATAGAAAACAATCCATTAAATATTAAATCACACACAAAAACATGTAAAATCTTTCACTAAAGATAATCATATTCAACAATGCCACCAGCACACCAGCCTGTTTATCTACTCCCCTCATCCTCTGGGATATTGGACCTACTAGTGTTTTAACTAGTAACCCTCAGACGTGCCTGCCTCCCCCAACATGATGCCAACACTTTTGATTACTAGACCATTATGAGCATTGGGGTAGTCTTAGCTACCTGTACTTCATGGCCCTCCCAAAGTGCTTTTGCTGTGATCCGATTGCCATACAGAGCACCGGGGCCCTGTGTTTTCTAGTTACACACATGGTGTGGCACATGACTCGATCACGCAATAAAATATATGGGGCTGGTGTCCAGGGCTGCTTTTCATTCCCAGTCTGGCACTGTCTGGCCCTCAGATCTACCCCTGGATCTGCTGGCCTAGGACTAGTTGGTCTAAGCCAGTATACATAGCTAAGTGAGCCAGAATTTGGAGTAGGGCAGCCTTTCATGACACAAGAGCTTTGTGTTTTAGGTCTGGGTTGCTCATGTGTGTGGGATCATTACTGGATCTCTGAAAATGGAAATATATTTGTGAAGAACCATGTCTGATCTTCACTGTTATCATTATTATATTTATTTCTAACCTGTATGAATGTGGCTGCGGCTCCGGCCTTCAAAGAGACAATCCTATAATCTGGCTGGGGCTCTTAATCAGGCAGCACAGCAATGTCTGCCCAGACGGCACCTGCACTACAGGGGGGATAACACAGGTGGGGGAACCCATTGTATTCCTTAATCCCCTCACCTGATACATCCCCTGTATGCTGATGGGATGTGGCTGATGGGTTTGGGGGTTGGGTTCGGTGCACAGTGAATGGAGATTGTATATAAATTCTGTGTGTTTGTAATAAAGAGAGTTCTGTTTTAGCCTCAAAGCATAAAGTCCTGTCTCATGATTGAGGGAAGTGCTGGTCTGTGACTGCTTTCTTCGGACAGCCACAGCGCGTCTGCTTACTGGGAGAGGGAAGGAGCTGACGGGCGGATGTTTCCAGTCTGTGTTGTGGAATATGTGACATATTTGCTTATACACTGGCCTCTAGTGGGGAAAGTGGTGCATGGACAATTTCTTAACCAAGAAAGATGGGCTTAACTTTAAAAAAAGATTCTGCATATATATATAGTGCCAATCAATAATAATAAGCCAATCAATTTTTGTGAATTTAGTTTTTTGTTAGAAATGGTAAGATGAATCAGGTGTTGTGTTTAATATTTATGTAGATATATACATTTCCTAAATATGTAAATTTTTTCACTATTGATGACATTTTAGTTATATATTTCAAACAAAATAATTGTAACAATAATAAACTATTTTTTTTCTTTAACTGGACTTTAGTAACATGGTATGTGCTTTGTAATAATATGAATTTGGATATGATTCAGGCTGCAACAGTGTCTAAACTGCTGAGATGGCATATACCGCCATCAGTCTTCAAAGCGTTATCAGTGCTTTTCCTAAATCATCCATCTTATAGTTCTATACAATAAATAAACCCATGTGAATGTTTACAGATTGAAAGATACAGCCTAGTCCTGAAAAAAATCTTTATCTGAGTTTTAAACTTCCATTTGCACAGAAGAACCAATAACCCCACATACATTTTAACCTGTTTTTAGACTTAATTTTAATGCCTGTTTGCACAATAAAAATCCTTTCCTCTATAGATTTTGACCATACCTCCCAACAGTCCTGGATTTAGAGGGGTAGTTTACACTTTTGGACACTGTTCTGCTGTCCTGGGTAGCTGCCCCACTGTCTCAATTTTCAAGGCAGTTGCAATCATGGGCCAGTTGTGTTGTGTTGTAGCATTGTCCTCCACTGCAGCTCTCACGTTACTACTTCATGAGTGTATGTAGCAAGGTGGCTCTTCCTGTATGGCAGAGCCATGGCCCTGCAGACCTCTTGTCCCACCTCTCAACATAGATGTCCTGATTTGGACATCTGAAATGTTGGGAGGTCTTTTCATATATATATATATATTATAAATTGGGAAGCGTGTTGAGGGATATGTCAAGAGTGAGGGAGAGGAGAGGCTGGCTTTGGAAGTGGACATGGCTGCGCCGAAAAGTGTGTGGAGCCAGAGGCATGGCCCTTCTTTAAGAACCAACTAACATCGCTCAGATACAAAGTCTTATGAAGTAGCCACATGGGAGCTGCAGTGGAGGTATGTGTTGAGCCACCCTATATCTTAGGGTGACTAAATGTCCCGAATTGGCCGGGACAGTCCTGCAATGGGACTTCCTGTCCCGGGTCCCAGGCAGCCTCAATCCACTGTTTTTTGGAACAAGGTTGGCACTGGAAAGCTGTTAAGGGACAATGATAGCAATAAGAAGCTGTTAGGGGACAAGGTTGGCAATGTGAAGTGGTTTTTTGGAACAAGCTTGACAATGGGACACTGTGTTCTGGAACAAGATTGGCAATAGGAATCTTTATTTTTGGAACAAGGTTGGCAATGCGAAGCTGTTTTTAGGAACAAGGTTGGCAACGGGAAGCAGTTTTTTGGGACAAGGTTGACAAAGGGAAGCAGTTTTTGGGACAAGGTTTACAATAGGTCACTGTTTGGGGACAAAGTTAGCAATGGCAAGCTGTTTAGGGGCAAAGGTGGCACTGGAAAGCTGTCTGGGGATGAACATGGCAATAAAAAGCTGTTTAGGGAGAAAGATTGCCTGTCTTTGGAATAAAATTTTACTTTTAGTATACTTGCCAAATGATCATTTTTTGTTGGACAGTCCCAATTTTATGCAATCATAAGGCAACAATTAGTAATACTGTTAATACAAATATTAATAATATTAATAATATTCACAATAAATGTATTATTACTACGATTACTTATTATTAAATTTACTTTACTTAATGCTAAAAATATACATTTATATATATATATATATATATTATATTTACACACATATTATATATACACACACACAAGCCAACATTTAGTCTTTCCTTTCTGCTTTCTTTGGTCAACCAAAGGGAGAGGGATGCTGCCTGTCACTGCACACACAATAATGTTATGGTGCATTAAATTGTTCATCAATCATGCATTAACAAAGTATAAGATGTCTTTTCACTCATAGATGGTAGATCTTCCAACTGTCCTGCTCTTTTGTGAGAAAGTCCCAATTTTGCTGTCCTATTCTGCTTGTTGTCCTATCAGCACCACGGATCATGCATCTGCGACCTCCATCACACAACTAGTACTAAAAATCTTCTAAGATGGGTGAATAACTTTGATGCAATACACTTGTCAAAGTTAGAAAGTAAGTGTCCCTGAATGGCACTTAGGAAATGTGGTCACCCTACCATACCTCCTTTGGTTTTAAAGCTCCCTGGGTAAGTCAGAAGTGTTTGGAGGATTTTCCAAACTGGCCCATGAGTCCACTGAGAGCAAAAGTGGCACAATGGTGTAGCTACCCAGGACAGCGGCACAGTGCCCAAAAACTAAGAGTGTTGGTAGGCATATTATATATTATACAGCCCAAGGTATTCATACTTTTTCTCATTGTACAGAGGTAAGCTGCTGGCGTGTGCAGAAGTGGTCAAGGGGTTGCCCAGGCCCCTAGAGTGGCGATCCCCTTCACTGTTGTGATCCCTGCGACCATGGTTACTGTGGGCTCAAGGGCCCTTTTGCACCATGTTAATGATGGCCCTGGTGTAGCCCCTTCTTCCTCTCCCTGGTTAAAGCCAAGTCAGAGACAGGAACCACTTAAGTCTATAATGGGAAGTGGTTGTCAAGTTTTCAGGGACCTATAGAAAACAAAAACATGGCACAAATCTATTTCTAAAGAAACACATGCTCACATACCCGCACAACATTTAAGGTGAACACATAGAGGTGTGGCGAGAGATAGAAAGTGGCGGGCCAACAGAAGTGGACAGGATTGGTCTAAAACTGGGGAGGCATGGTAGCCACCTCATAGCGCAGTGACGAGACAAAATGAGAGCTTTAATGGAGGTCAGTGCTGCTGCCACATTCATTTTCTCATTAGAATGTTCCCATCCGCCCCATGTTCCCCATTGTCTGCAAAAGTGGGGCAGTTACAAGGGACAGCAAGACAGTATCTGTACCTGGTAATATGGATTGTCCTGAGAAGACCAGGACAGTTGGGGGGTACGCATTCACATAATAACTTTGAAAAAGTGCAAGTAAACATGTAAATGTTATCCGGGCCCCAGCCCATGGCTGGTATTGTAAGAATGTAATCCTCCACCTATCAACCACAAGGGTAGCGAGTGAAACATGTATTGATATAAATTTGTATACCTATTTGTCTATTGCATATTTTGAGTATACTATGCATTTTATGTCTTCAAACTCAGAGCATAAAGTACGGCAGTCGATAGGTAAACCAGCGGAATGACTTGAGACTCGAGTACATTTCTGCATGTCTGATTTGGAACCAACTTCAACATTCCCCGGTTAGAGTAGCTCAGAAGGTTGCTATCAGTTTACAGCCTGGGCACCTTGCCAGGGCAAAGCAGGACCAGGAAATGAGTAAAGCACTAACCCTTTATTGGTTGAACCAGCTGTTACCTGTAGGAGGTTGGTTACAATGATAGTGGCTTCATCTGCACCCAACGAAAGGGTTAAACTGATTTGTGTATGGTTGTTCGCAAAGACTATGTGCGTCTGCAGACAAATAACCAAAAATAAATTCAGTTTAGATGTAATGTTAGGGAGGTTTACGTCACTGAAGGTGTTGGATACATTGAACAGCATCCCGGCAGAGGTGCTCAAAGTGCTATTATAGTGAAAGAATTTAAACATGAACTATATAGGCATGGCACTATACTTCATATATAACTATATACCCCCTGGTCTTCTGTGGACTTCTAAACAAATTATAGTAAAGCAAACTATGTGTACTATCCCCTCTGAAAGAAAGCACCATGACTAGTTCTTTAAAGTGCCTTTTGTGGTCCAACTTGAGGAGAACTCTGTTGAGGTCTCAGGTTCAAACTTGGAGGGGAGAGAATAAAAAAAGGAAATGGTGGGAGCAAATGTGGTAAAGCTATAGATAAAAACAGTAATTTGTTGGAGGGCATGCAAACTATATTATGGCCAATTGTAACCCATACAGGGTTTTTTTCACTAAAGTGGGATCACCGCAGGATAGCTGCAGTTTCAAATGTAGATTGCATAATTCATTGCTTGTTTAGTGATGCAAGGTCCATGAAATCTCCCACATTTAACTCTTCAGTGTAAAGGACCACACAGTTCTACTTACAGGAGAACCTCAATAGGATTACCCATTCTTAATGCATTGAAGTATCAAGCTAGTAAAACTGCAACTTCCCTGCAAAATCCCACTTTACTAACAAATGGGAGCAATAGCACAGCTTGTTGGCTACCTGGGACAATGGAATAAGCAGAGATGCTTTCTCACTAAAGCTTACACATATTGCATTACTGCAACCCCTTAATCATCTTGATATGTAGTATTATAGACTTGGGATGCAGTGCCAACCAAAAATAATGTGCACCGGCATATTTCGTATTTGTTTTCAAATCTAGGTAATCCGATTTCTAGTTACTAATCTTACATAGAAACACAGAATTTGATGAAAGTAAGAACCATTCAGCCCTTCCATTCTGCCCCCACAAAAGCAGAAAATAAATGTGAAACTAGATGCCCAAACACCTCATGCCCTCTCCTTATAAGTATATGTTAAATCACTTCCATGCCCCAAAACCAAAAAAATAATTAAAAAAATATAAATATTATAAGGCCTTATAAAAGTTTAAAAAAAGTAATGCTGTGGCTGTTGCTGAAAATATGTCGTTTTTTATCAGTGGCACCTAACAAAATGTGTGTTTTTAATGTTCTAGCTATAATCATAAAACTCACACTAAATTATAGATTATACATATAAAAATAGAATCCAAAGAAATTCACTCACAATGTACAAACACTTCACATCACTTACAAATGTCCTTGTTTTTGAAAGAAAAAGCACATTTTGGAATGGATCAGAAATACAGCGTAAACCTTGTTAATGTAGTAAATGACTATTGTAGCTAGAAACTAACGACTTTGAATGGAATATCTTCATAGGTGTACAGAGGCCGTTTATCTCTCCCATCACTCCAATAGCACGTTGTGTTTGCTAATCCAAGTTAGAAGAACCTTTTGCAATTATGTTAGCATAGCTAGAAATATCCTTGGTTTTCATGAAAACAGCTGAGTGAACCCAAACTTTAGAACGGTTTCTTATAGGTAATCATAAAAAAAGGTTGAAGAAATTATAGTAAAAATAGCAAAAAAATAAGCTTTGGTCACGAAGGGAGAGCGGGGCGGTGGGGAATCCCCAGTCATGCAAGAGTTAAACAACAGTATTCCTCGGTAATGAAAAATAGTACATAGTACGGATTACGGGGAAGTATATTAAAGAGGGAGTCTGAGATACAGTGCAGAGCCAAATCACACCAAAAGGCTTGGGACGTGTAAGGTTGGGCTATTTGGAGACTCAGGGAGGGGCATGGCATAGGAGTTATGAGCTGAGTAAATCACGTCCCTATCTGGTCCAGTGCACAGGCTGCTAGTGTTTCCACTCAGTGCTCTGCTCGGTGGCTGCTCGCTGTACTCTTCGATTCAGAACCTTTCCGAATATTGTTTGCTGGTTTCGCCTTCCTTCGGACTTTGGGCAGGACTCCTTTGCCTGCCAGCCTGTGGCTCCCCATGTGTGCTGGGCAGGCACAGATCGATGGACGCCTTGTCACCGAACACCTGCTGTTGGCTCTAATACTTGGTGAGTGTGCGCAGCAACAGAAACTAGCATGTGAACCATTAAAGAGGTAGAACACTTTTTGCGGATCATGAGAACATGTTTCGAAGAATTGTATTTAATGAATATTAACGTAGTACAGAGGGGCAGAAGTTAAGGACTGTATATTTAATATTGTAACAATGGCATATGATTTAGACAACAGTTTCTTAAGACCGATACATTTTGAAAATGATACAGAGTAAACAAAAAAGTTCAAGGAGGTTGAGATGTACTAAGGTGTCAAAATAGACTTGGCCTGTAAGACAATTTTATTGTGCTTCAAAAGAGGAATAGATGAAGGGGGTCACGCTTAAAATTGCTTTCCAATTAATATCTTTTTTTCTTTCTTTTATTATAAATACATACAAATTTACATAAATAAATAAGTCATACAAATATACATAGCACGTAACTTAGTACATTATGTTAATAATATTTTCTTATTTCAGTTATATAGTATATTTGATTAGGAACATATTATATTCCAATGAGAATAAAAGAAATTAGGTATACCAAGTTAACGTCTATTAATATTCTATTAATTAACGTCTATTAATATTCTAATATCATCTTATACACGTTACATACGAGTTGGAATGATATCAAGGGTGCTCACAGGTGTATTGGGCTCAGTTCTGGAGACCCCATCTCCGGAAGGATACTCAGCATTTATGTCTTGGAGGAAAGAAGAGATTGGGGGCATGTGAACATTTCAATATATTTAAGGGGATTTAACAAAGTGCAGGAGGTTGTAATGGGCCTGCTAAACATCCCCCAGTTCCCCAGTACTTGAAGGCAGGCTCTTTGCAAGGTGGGCTACACATACTCTAAGTACAAGGAGGAGAGCAGTTGGCCTTAACTGGCCCCCCAGTCAAAATGTGACAGCCCTCTCCTGAAACCTGGAAGGGTGAAACCAGTAACTCATTAACACAAATCATGCACTGCTAGGCAGCACCTCTTACCTGCGCCATATAGCTGCCAGCTACACGTGGCTATAAAAGCTAAATAGAAAATTAGAAAAAGTCATACTTCATAAATATGAGGTTCCTTGTGGCAGTAAATACAAGAAATATTGAATATATATATGTATATAGATATATATATATATAAATCTAATTAACTGCCTAAAAGCATTGGTTGATTTCACCCAGGTTTGAGTCCCCCCCTCGAATTAAAGTCAGCGCAAGGCAGTATGTATGGCTTTGGAGATTGAAACTCTGTGTGTAGAAATTCTGATACATTACAACAACATTATGTATAAATGATGTGTGTTATTGCATATTGTATAAATAGAAATGGAATACTACGCGTATTGACAGGTTTTCTTTATAATTGTAATGTGTATGTATGTATATATATATATATATATATATATATATATATCACATGTTGTGGATCCGCACAAGTGCTACCCTACTATGTGTGGGATATATCAACTAACATACATATCACATACGTCAGGGCAGCATTTTACATGTGTTGCCCAGCAACAAATGAAATGTATATGTGCTCTGGAAAAAATTAGAAGTGGGGATCGTAATTAGCAGTACTGTGACTTAAGAGACGCAGAAAGCAGTCTTGTTAATTTTTCTGCAGCCCATGTGAAAAATGCAGGGGTTATGTATTAACAACTAGAGTTATTCCGTAGATTGTATTGCATTTGAGAGGCAAGCACTTTCTAGGAAACTAGTCTTTGTCAGGCAAAATGAGCCTTTAATTTCAGAAAATACAGAATAGGGTGACCTCTTGTCCCATATTGTCGCTGACAGTCCTGGAATAGGAGGATCTGTCTCTAGTCCAAAGCAATGCCATTGAGGGACAATGTAACGGATGAAAATATTTAATGCTGCCTGCGAGCGGATTAGGCGAGCTGATGTGCCATGTGCATGCGCAATGCCTTCGCATAAGGTTTTTTGTAAGTAATAACAGATGGCTTCAGAGGCTATTGCGTGCCTTTTACAAAAGATGAAGAAATGACACTTTTTATGATGATTTAAAGTACGCTTTAAATCAAAGTAGCACATACTTCACGTGGACAACGAAGGGGGCAGAAACAGAGATGGGGTGAACAAATGAGCACAGAAACGGGAAAGCTAACCAGATTTTGAAACGGGGTATAGATCGGCAGACACAAATATACTCTTGGAAAGAAAAAGTCTACAAAGGGTGAAAGTGGACACCTTAATACTATCACTGCTGTATAGGAAAGCTTACTCTTCAATTTACTATGGTGCAGATGGTTTACATAATGCAGAGGAAAATTATGCTGTGGGGCTTATTCACTAAACAAATGAGTAGGCAAGCTGTGTCGAGGTGAATTTCATCTCACTGCATCAAAGGGGAAATAATATCCCCTTTTTCTAAAATAATTTAATCAGCATTTTAATTGAAAAATACTTAAAAAAAAAATAGACATGGCAAGTTCTTTAACTGCTTATTATACAACTTTAAATTGGTTCTATCTATACCTCAGTCATTTTTGCCTAACTTTTAATTACAGGTGCGTTTTGTTTCAGTGCCAAATGTGTCTATGCGGTAACTGCATGTGAGCAGCCTCGTTGTTTTGATTGAACACGTGTAGATGATTTTTCCCACGCTCCCATTAAATAAAATAAATGTATTTATCGCCAACACATGCATGTCTCTTGTATAATAAACCAAACGTTGAGAGGATTCACAGCACGAACTTTGCCGGCCTTCATAATATACACAACACACACGGAATCTGAATATGTTGGAAGAAAGGTTTTAATTAACAGATGGTGTTTTAGGTAAGATATTAATAAAATAATAATAATAATAATAAAAATAATAAAATAATAATAATAATAATAATAATGTGTGATTCTCCCAGTTCAGCACACAAAAGGTTAAATACTTTGGGTGCCTTTGCAGGTATGATCCCCATTGATAGACACTGAGAAGACAAGTCTATTATTAGCTTGTCTGGGAACAGGGAAGGGCTGAATAAACGGAAGGAATGCACCTGCTTTACAATATACCGTATGTGGTAACCACCCTGAATGAACTATTCTAAGTTAACATAAGAAGTTTACCCTTTAAACTAGAATTAAAGGATTATTTATTCCATTTTTTAAATACCCATCATACTGCTAAAGCCAGTACGTTCAATACTTCTTCTCAATATCACTATACATTGAGAACATACATGAATAATTAACTATTACATTTTTAAAATGTGTTTCTGTTCTCTTTAAATGCCTACAGCTTCAGGTATAAATGCATGCACATATGTGAAATCCCTGTTGCTGTATGTTATGTGGTCACGTAGGAAAGGTTACACAATCTATATTGTACCAAAATAACATCTGTCCGCGGCATTGTAGGTGGATGCAAGTTTGCTAAAAACATGAGTAAGTAAAGTCACATTTGCATACACATGATAAATAGCAAGCAACTCACAGACTGATTTAAAAAACTACCTATCCCATAGAGAAGGATGGGGTGGGATAAGGTTATAGATCCCCCTCAAAGGTTTTCTAAACTAAGCAACTTTTATCATAAGTTAACCTCCACCATTCCAATGATCAAGGAATGGGGAAGAGGGGGTATATGTGGGGCCTATACTACGCAGGTTTTTTAATACCCCTACTTCACACAGAAAGGGGGAGTCACCCTCTCCATCTTGGTTAATAGGGCATCCAATTCAAGATACAATTTTTATTTATATAATGAGTAAGACTTTTTTTTGCAAGTTTCAGTACAGGGCATGTGAGGTCACAGGATGTGTGTCAATCAACGTTCGTGTTCTTGTCTGGAACCCAACTGTTCCCTTGCACACAGTGGCGGAACTACCGCAGTCGCAGGGGTCGCGACTACGACCGGGCCCTGGAGTTCTGCCAGTTAGGGGGACCCAAGGGGTGCAACTCTTGGACCCCCCTGACTGAAAGAAATCCAGGACTCTCTCTGCTCCCCGTTGCCGCTGCTGCCGCCGCCGAAGCCGCCTGCCTCAGCGCTGCCCAGAGTGCTGTGTTGGGAGCGTGAGGCGTAGGGGGGGGTTAGGGAGGGGAGGGTAGATTCTTGAGAAGGGGGAAGGTAGGGAGGGAGAGGTAAGATCGCGAGAAAAGGGGGGTAGGGAGGGAGAGGGGGTAAGATTCGCGAGAAAGGGGGGAGGGAAAGAGGGTAGATTCGTGAGAAGAAGGAGGTTAAGGGAGGGAGGGGGGAGAATCGATGAGAAGGGGGTAGGAGGGAGAGGGGAGATCATGTAGGGAGGGAGAGGGGAGAAGTCGTGAGATGAGGGGGGGTAGGGAGGGAGGGGTAGATAGTGAGAAAAGGGATAAGACTTCTATTGAAGAAAACGGCCAAGATTTCCTATGGAACAAAAACGCCAAAGTGGCTCAACATAGCATGCAAGATTTAATGAAACAAACTGCCACAGAGCCCAAAAAAGCAGAAAAACGCCAAAGAGGACTGAAAAAACGCCAAACAGAAAAACGCCAAGTGGATATGGCATTGTGCGATTTCCTATTGAAGAACAGCTAACATCTGGCTGCAGCGTTTTTTCACTAAAAAAACGCTGTGTGGCTGAATTGGCGTTTTTATGGGCGTTTTTAGCAAATAAAAACTAAGTGGAAACCTAGCCTTATAGTGGTTTTCTTAAAATATTAAGTCAGGCTTGGTCACCTCTGCATTATGTTTAATCAATATAGTTGATTTACTGCTCTCTACATTATATATATATATATATAACGCCCTTTCCATATTTACTATACCATCGACTATACTTCAAATCCAATTCTCTTGTACAGCTTACAGTAGATAAAGATTAGTGTTTATAGCGTTCTATATATTTTAAGCACTATATTATATAATAGATATTAGCACCTACGTTCTGGGGATTATGTGCATATGTGCAAAGTGCTAGACTTTAGGAGGAGGATTTATAGGTTTGTGGCGCTGCCAGATATTCACAAATAGCTAAATTGGTAGGAGTGCTGCAAGATTTTAAGAAGGGGGAAGGTGTGAAAACAAAATATGGGCTGTGTGTAATGTCATCACCCATATAGTAATGTAGAATAACACCATGTTATATTGTAGTAATATAAATGTCCATCGTGCCCACGAAAAGCCTTAATTAAGAGAGCTGGGCAATTATAGCGAAGAAGTGACGTATTTATTGCAGGCGGCTTTAGACAGAAACATGGGTTAGCTTAAGTGACACATACATCACCAGCAAATTAGCAGCTAACACGCCACAAATGTATAAATAATTCACCCTTAACACATAATGAAATTATTTCAACATTTTTTTCCGAAATCATTTTATTATTCACTTAATTTTAAATGTTTCACGTAACGTGAAACAAGTGTGATTAGGAAATGGGTGTGTTATGTTCAATTTAATTCCTTCACCAATTAAGTATTTGAAAATCCCTAAGTGAATGTTATACCTGGCACTCATATTTTTTTGAGAATTTTAACACCATGGATATTCTCCTTCACTGACCCTTTAGTGAAATGATGCGGCCTCTCTGTATAAAGACAAAAATAGGATTTGCGGAACCGGTTCTGTCTTAAAACTAGGTTTTGTCTTCGTCCGCTAGAATAAGGTAACCCAACCTAGATTTCTGACGTATTTGGAAATGTTTGAAACTGGCACCAAAACAAAAGTGAATTAGGAGAGAATATATATATAATATATATATATATGTGAAGTGGGAATTGTATATGTTTTAATATATCACATTATTAATATATAGGCAGTTTCACCCCCATTATACTTATGGCTCCCTCCATGAAAAAGTTGAGCAGATGTGTTTTTCCACGTAAATAGAAAGTGATCTTAACAAAAAGCAGAAAACAAATACTAAACAATGTGTACACATATTTGTCCAATTAGAATGTATTTCTCTTACAGGCATATTTACTTTACATATGTTTTCATACCGTTGGAATAATTTCATCTACATATTAATACTACCAATATTTTTTATTTCATTTTCAATGAACATAGCTGCTTTGTCTCAACAGAAGTCAGTTAAGTGGCATGTAAAGAAAGAATACGCATTTAAAGACGTGAGGCAAGCTTGTGTTATAACTTTGCTGCTCTAAATTAATTCTTGTGTAATAAAGTTGCTGATTTAATCATGAAATCTGGTCACAAAGGAACCCCCTATATGTTGGTCAGTGTAACGTTGTTACTCATCATTAGGTTGACCACTTCCGCCATGTTTTCTCACTTGGCACACGTTCCTCTCATATGTTGCTGGCCAGCATATGTAAAGTGTAGGATGTAGGATGTGTAATTAACTGATTCCCTTTTGTGAGTTTTTGGGCCACACATATTGCAGGAAGCAGTTTGCTTCTCAGCAACATTGGAAAATGTATTTGTATCCTGGAAAACATGACTGCATCCTACCAGCATAGTATATTGAGAATATGGGGACCATGTTTTCCTGGAAACATGTATATGTATACTTATGTTATATATTATTATATATACAGTGCTTGAAAATGTAATGTCCTGAAATGCTGACCTAAAATAGCTTACTCATAGAAACTCTGACCTAAAATTAAAATATAAAGGTGCAACACACATTTGCACTCACTTTGGCATGGTTTTTCACACTCCAAATCTGACACTTTTGATAAATACCCAGCTAATCTTGATCTACGGGTCATAAGCGGTTGCGTTATGTAAATCTGGGTTTTTTACAATATGCCACTATGCAAAATATAGAATTTTACGCGTACTATTTAACGCAGGGACAGATGGATCATAGTCATGTCACATTACATCATTTCATGCAGTCATACTACCCAAACATTGAAGGCAATAGCAACTAGCGTATGAAATTAATATACACGGAGCTTTAATCACACACCCTTGTCATTTCCACTGACGTATCTTACAAACTGCCCTACAGATGTGCAGACTCACCCGCCTAGCTAAGAAAAGCAGACCTCACCCCTCTGCTTCAAGAAAGAGCTGCAATGTTTTCTAAGAGGAAGAAGGTTCCTATTGCCTTCTATGTATTAGAAAAGTGGCCTACATGGGCATTGGTGACTGTGCCCTATACTGATCCATCTCCGGAGCCTTATTTTGCATTTGTGAATCATATGTGTCTTTCATATATATTGTGACTGAAAGGCTAGTACTGTAGTGGATGGGCAATATATATATGGCCTACTTTGGCTAATTTTGTTTGCCCTTACACATAAAATTGAAATCCCAGGGGAAGATAACTAAAATATAAAGTGTGAGACTCATAAATTGAGTAATGGGTCGGTGGGGTGGAGTATCCAGAAGAGCAGGGTGGGCTGGTGCTCCACAGGTAACTACAGCTCACCTGGTTTAACCCCTTCGTGACAATGGCGTTTTTAACATTTCTGCGCTGCTTGTGTTTAGCTGTAATTTTCTTCTTTCCCGTTTACTGAACCCACACACATTAGATATTGTTTTTTTCAGGACAAGAAGGGCTTTCTTTAGATGACATTGTTTTGATTGTATCATATTATTTACTATTAAAAAAATTATAAAATATGGTGAAAGATTTAGAAAAAAATGACTGTTTCTAACTTTTAGTTGAAAAATCTTTTACTCATCTATAAAAGGTAATGAAAAAACCTGCTAAATAGATTCTACTATTTGTCCTGAGTTTAGAAATACCCAATGTTTTTATGTTTTTTTTGCTTTTTTCTACACATTATGGGGCAATAAGTACAGGTAGCGTTTTGCTATTTCAAAGCCATTTTTTCCAAATCTGGTAATTCTTCCCCCCATGTGCCATTTCGGGTATCTTTGAACCCGGCCAATGCAATTTACCCCATCAAGTCATATATTTTTGAAAACTAGACACCCCAGGGTATTTCAAATGCTAATATTTTAACTCTTTCCATGGACCATATCTACCACCAGTCTTTGTCAAACTTTGTGGTAGTCATTTTTTTGCCACACACATTTTACTTGTATATGTCACTATCATAAAACACCCCAATATGTGTTCAGCAACATCTCCTGAGTACAGCGATACCTCACACGAATGATTTTGCCTGGCTGTTTGGGGGCAAAAGGGCCACATTTGGGGCATGCGCATTTTTCAATGTTGAACTTTGGCATTTGGGGATCCACTGCCCATGCCTTATTTGGTACATCTTTGAGCCTGGCCATTTCAGTGTGCCTAACAAAACCATATATTTTTCACAACTAGACACCCCAGGGTATTTTAAATGCTGGTATTTTAACTCTTTGCATGCACACATTTTACCACCAGCATTTTTTCAAAGTTTGCAGTAGTATTTTTGTGTGTGTATTTTTCCCACACACACCTACTTTATGTTTGAATTTACAGCTCCTGGTATATGCCGCTGTCACACGACACCCCATAATGTGTTCAGCAACATCTCCTGAGTGCAGTGATACCCCACATGCATGGGTGTGTCATTTTTTTGGGGAACTAAAAGGCCACATTTGGTACGTGTGCATTTTTCTAATTGGAAATTAGATGTGTGGCCATCCTTCCCCCGGTGTTAATTGGGACGTTGTTGAACCTGGCCAATTCAATTTACCCCATCAAATCATACATTTTTTAAAAGTAGACACCCCACGGGCATTTAATATGCCAGTATTTTAACTCTTTCCATGCGAGAATTGTTTTAAGCTAATATGCTAATTTTAGGACTTGCTCACAAAAATATATTTTTTATATATATATTTTATTTTTTTTGCCTTTTTTTTATTTTTTTTTTAACAATTTTTTTTCACTTGGAGGTTCCCCTGATAGTGACATCAGTGGGAAATGATTTTTACATTTTACTGTTTTTTTTACTATTTTTTTCTAATTATTATTAATTTTATTTTATTTTTTAATTTATTTTTACTAATCACACTGTGATTAGAAAGCTGGGCTCCATTGACTTGCATGGTGAATGCAGTACCTGTATTCAACCTGCAAGTGGAGCCAAAGTTCACTAGATGGTCTGGACCATCTAGCGAACTTTGAAAATTTGTTTGTTCCTGTTAAAGAACGGCGGCCATCTTACTTGATGGCGAAGATCACCGGCAGCTGCGGCTGTGACCGCTCTCCGGAGCGGTCACAGCCCATCGAAAGGTAAGTGTTTGGTGTCGCTGGATGCCTCCTGACACCATTTAAGTTTAGGAGGCGATCGAGGTCGAGGCATTCAGCAACGCTTTTTGGGTGCAGAAAGCGATAGTAGATCGCTTTTTGCACCCGTTTAAAGACTTGCCGGTCCTGGCACGTCAATTGTCGCAAAGCACATGCTTTTACGTGTCGTGCCAGGACCGGCAATTGTCATCAAGGGGTTAATATGAAAAAATGTTTACATGAATTAATATTTACTAGTAAAACTTTTTTCCTACAGGGTAGTCTTATATTCAGGCTTTTTGTTTTTTTTCCCTAAATTAATATTTAGATTTTGGGGGGTCGTCTTATAATCAGCAAATACAGTACTTATCTCGGTGGAGTAAAGACTATGATTGCAATATGACTTCAAAACAACAGCTGAACTGTACAGTTTCTTTAATATTAGCCCCTGCTGCCATATTATATATATATATATATATAATACCATAGATTCTTCTGCTGCCATACATTTTATATTGAAAAAAACGTGGACCCTAACATCAAGCCATTTCCTTGGAACCTGTCCAGCTCCTAGCATGCAATCACTCCCTCTGCTCCTGCACCACAAAATAGGTATAGATCAAATAAACAACACATAAAACAGCACTTGCATGTATAGATCAACTGAATAACACATCCAAACCTACATAACTACATACATAAATAATGTACGGAAACATCACATAAAAGGGATAGATCAACACGTTAACACACAAACCCAGCTTTGTATGTATAGATCAATTGAAATTCACATGTGAACTCAGCAATGAAGGCACACAAATCCTGTACTTGCAGGTATACAATAATAATGTATGGAAACATAGCATCGCAGGTATAGATCAACAGAACACACAAGCCCAGCATTGCAGGTATAGTTCAACTGGAAATCACATATAAACTCAGTAAAAAAACACATGGAAACAGCACTGAAGAACTCAGCAATAAAAGTATAGATAAAACCCCCCTAAATTACAGGCATAGATCACAGGTTGTACACCCCAAAGTCAACCCTGGCAACCACACTGCCCTTATAGAACCTGACCAGCACCAAGATAAGACTTGTCATCTTTGTCCCCAAACAGCCCAGCATGAGTCAACTTTGTCCCCAAACTGTCTGTCCTATGCCATCTTTGTCCCATTAACACCCTGCCTGCGCCATCTTCTTCCCCAAGGCTCAAGCACCCTGCTTGTGCCATCTTTGCCTTTGCACAAATCAATTATACATCTATGATACACACAAACACTTTTACAGTCACTCACTTTCATTCACATAATCATTTATTTTCTCCCTCATTCATACAATATATCCACACATGAATTCATTAATTATCTCCCTTATTCACACAATCTATCCACACACTAATTTATTTATTCTCTCACTTTCAATATTCTTACTACCCCATTTCTCACTATCTACCCCCCTTTCCACTATCTTCCCCCTCTCCCCCCCTTTCTCACTATCTAACCCCTTAATCCCTATTATCTACCGTTTCCTCCTTTGGAGTTCACTTACCTTGCTGTGGTGAGTGTGCAAGGCCTCTGATTCCCTGCTCTGACGTGGAGTGTGCTGCTTCACTGCTGAGCACCGGAATATGACGTCATATTCTGGCGCTCAGCATGACATGCCGGCACAGCAACCGAGCTAGAGGCCTTGCGGAGGAGACGGAGGGCCGCCAAGTGGTTGCTGAAAATTTCATGAGCGAATACCACTCGGTGCCCCACTCTCTCTCTCCTCCGTGTCAAAAAAAAGACGGCACTTGGGACTTAAAGTCCCATTGCGGGACTGTCCTGGGCAATCCGGGATGTGTGGCCACCCTAAGCCATGCCCAGCGACCGGAAGGAAGAAGAGGAAGAGGAGTTGCATAAATGAGTCAGTGAGCTTGTGATAGGAGTTACGGTGTACCACCATCAGTGACTTCCCAAGAGAAAGCGTTTTAAAGGCAGAGGACGTAAATACATTTTCCTTTGTAAAATAGACTTAGTGCTGACTTTGGATGTGTGTTGTTTGTTTTATTATTATAGAAAACAATTTAATAAATACATTTTCAATTTTAAAATAAGATCCGGTCTGCTACCAAATATGCCCCTTTCGATCTTTCAATGAGCCTTTCCACGGCCTACTTTTAGTTTTTGTTTAAGGTAAATATATTTACTATTATATTTTTCAGATTGAGTGTCTGTATTTATATATTTATGTATTTAAGATTATTACAGAAAGTTATTATATAAGAACTATATTTTTGTGGTGTGTAAAAAAAACCCTCACAAATTATTTTTTACATTGTTTAAAAGCTACCTTTTTTAATACTACCAAAAATTAGATATCTGGGGATATGTCTCTTCCTATAGGGCAGGCTATTTTAGCACTCAGCTTGAGATGAGGCTTCCATGCAGTTTTTCTTGCCTTAGGTTATTCAGGGTATGCCCAGATGTATGCCCTCTAGGCTCACTGCACCTAGAGGGATATAAGCCATACCACACTGACGAGGCCTATGAGAGGCTGAAACATACATTTGTGGTTGCTGTATTCCTAGTACAGGGGAGACTTACCATCATACAAGTCTATACTGTCCTGATGTGTGGGACCAGTCTGATATGGTAATGGAGAGGTCTCCTCTGTAATGAAAAAAAAAATGTTTCCCATCCCGAGTAGGTACCTTCCTATATGGCAGGCTATTTTAGCACCGTCCATTCTCGATTTGAGATGAGGCTCTCATGTTGTTTTTCTTTGAATGGAGGTTGACCCTACCTAGCTGATCCTATATATTTCTCTCTCTAAGGTTCCTTATGTTAACCATCATGTGGGGTCCAGTTAATGAAGCAGGCTTGCAACATACTGGAGCACCAGGAAAGAAAAAGCAGGAAAGGTGGCAAAAATTGGGGCTACTACTTGCAATATTTAAACTGTACATTCCAGAATTAGATAATAACTGTTACAAAAACTAAAATTGTTTACTCTTTCTATATTAAAAAAATCCACAAAAGAAAAAAATATTGATGTTTGCTGTGATTTCTTCTGTGGTCTAAAAGAATTAGATCTTTACTGCCACTGGCATTTTCACACTGAATTCTGGTAATTGAGGAGGATAGGATTACTCTGAATTGGGAATTCTTATGCCTTTGAAGTTATTACATAACATTAAGGCACTTCACAATTCCTATAAAATATTGCCAAGTGAAATGTTACACCTTTACCCTTCTCAGCTCAAGGACATACAATGTGTACTAATCCAGTAGTAACATTTTTAAACATACCAGTGGGTTGTTTTTTTTTATTTCTTCAAGAACCTTAACCCCCATCTCTGATGAAAAACGTGTAACTTAGCAGCATGTATAGGACTCCACAGGGTTTCTAGCTTCCCTTGCCAAAGATAGGGTAATTTAAAGAATATTTGCTCATTCTGTGTACTAATGAAGTATGTGCATAAACACAATTCACAAAAGGCTTATTTATGTGATTATAGACATGCAAGGATTAAAGTGGAAAGTGTGCCTGAAAATAGTGTTTATTACTATGGCCAGATCTTGCAGATAATCAAGATTAGACATATAGCTAGACACATAGATAGTCATAATATTTGGACAGGGGAACTGAAGGCGATAATACAAATAAAGGTGGTATATGAGTCTATGAAACAGAGCTAACCTAGAAAGTAATTACATGATAAAATTACTACCAGATTTTGTTGTTGGATTGGGTCTAAGTGACTAGATGTATCATTATAACAATAAAAGTTGAGCTGCATGCGTATCTTGATGCTAGGTTGTTTTATTTTACATTATCATTTTTCAGGCTCTGCATTTAAGGCATTATCAAAACGTATCGGGGTCTTGACACGCCCCGCTCCCGGCCATTTTCTCTTTAAATGGGGGTGTTTCCCACTGCCGTCAGCGGGAATCCCCCCGGCGTCACCAGGAACCCCCACTAATGTCATCGGAAACACCCCCGATGTCAGCAGGACATCCCACTGACATCAGGGGGAACTCCCACCGACGTCAAGGGACCGCTCCCTGACGTTGGTGGGCAATCCTGGCCGCTTCCCGCAAGGGGAGGCTCCGGGTAGCCGGAGCCCAGAAGTTCCCAGGTAAGGAAGTAACTGTGCATTATACAGGATCAGCCAAGCTCTTCCTGCTGCAGAAGGTCACAGGGGTTAGACCTTCATAATATTGGGTAAAGCCATACCTGAACTCTCATGACAACTTTCCTGTTTGTGAATAAACACCAACAACAGATGAGTGGACGGTCGCTTCTGGATATCCCTAGATATATTATCATTAAAATCATACTTTTTGGTACTACCTGCAACCCTGGTCACCTACTGCCCCACATGATTATTGTCTAGCAATAAAAAGAAGAATCCTGAATGCTATCCTGTGGAACATCTGACAACATTACTTCAGATAATGACGTTAAACCAATTATTTTATTTAATAGCATTTCCTAAACATAGTTAACTAAATGGGTTAATAGCTATAAAACGGCAAAGTAGACGTAATACTTTCCAAAGACAAAGGGTAATTTATATTATCTGAGATGGAGTTTTAAATGGCTCTTGAGGAATTAAATACATACATCTCCTTAACATTGTGTTTGCTTTGATTTTTAATATGCTGAGGACATACTCATTTGCATGAATTACATTTCAATTGAAAGCATAAGAGGATCACTAAATATGTTGGGAGCCACCTAAGGGTAATTGGGAATATAATTCTGTAACCTCAGTTCCCTTTTAACAAACAAAACCCTTTAAGTGCCGGAGGAATCACAATTTTACCACAAAACACATCAAACATAAGTATACATATGAAAAGACAATGATCATTACTGTCATTATTACTTAGGTTTTTACCAAGATACGGCTTTCACAAAGCCCATATTCTGATTAGCACTTTTTGTGATACAGAGATTTCCTGCAGTACCTTGCTATACATAAAGCTTACCATTGTACAACAAGCAAAATAAAGCATATTGATAGCAATATGTCTAAAAACAAAGCTATATTGGAGACATAAAAACACCTGTGGTTACATGAGCCTTATTGTTTGCACATGTCTGCCGTTCTATACATAGCTTTTCAAACAGCTTGGGGTTGGAATAACATGAGCCAGAGGGTTCCATCTAGAGGACTGCATCGGGATGCAGGTTCCGCAGGTCCCGTCAAAAAACTTGCGGTTGTGGGCGGTTTTCGGGTGTTGGGAGCGGGGGGCATTGCTCACACAGCGTCTCTTCTGTTGTTCAGCCCAGGAACCCAGCATCATGTGAATTTGCGTCACATCACATGACTCTGCTCCGTTCCTGCTTTCCCTGGGCGGGACAAGAGAAGAGACGCTGTGTGCAAGCAACGCAAAGGCAGCCTTGCGGGCGTGTGCGGGAAATCTGCAGTTCAGGTAAGGGGGTGGGGGTTTGTATGAATGAGTATGCGTGATTGAGGGAATGAATACGTTGCGGGAGTGGGCGGGAGTAGAACACACACGCTGCGGGAGTGGGCGGTAATGGTCAGAAATTCAGCAGGACCGAGCAGGATTAAGAAAACAGTCCCGTGCAGGGCTCTAGTTCCATCTACATACAGAGCTGTTTATGTAGATATCATCAGTGTTGGGCACAAACAAGCTCAGATAGGTGAACCCATGTTATACCAGTCTGTTCGCTAAATAGAATAACGGTCTTCAGAATAAAACTTAAAACTAAAACTTAAAATGTGCCGCACTCTCTGAAAATATGTTCACTTGGGTGTGGTTGCAAAATCGCATCCTTTCTTTAATGCTCCGTCTCCTATAGTTTTCAAACCCACAGCACCTGGTTTAACTTCAGGAGTGATGTTTCATTTATCGTCTTCCTTTTTTTTTCCTATTTTGACTGTGTTTCTTGTAAAAACAGATTATCTGTCCCAACTTAATTTTAATCCATTCCCAATTACTGAAATGACTATTAACAGAGAAAATATATTTCTACCTATTCAAAGCACATCAGACATTTACAGAGGAATTTACAGAATTCTACTACACTTAAATGAAGTCTTCATTAATACTTGTTTATAGAGTGACATACTCCTAATTATTCAATGGAGCTGTAAACATACTATGTGTAACAATGGCAACATGAAGGCATTGAAAAACTGTGAGCCTTGTGTGAGTTTCCAATTCGTATTTTCAGACTAGTATGTTCAATCACCTATAATTCATCTACTAAAATTAAAACCGTTGATAGATCCAATCTCCATGAAGCAATACGTCAGAAAGATAGTTTTATAGCGTTCCTCTTGCTTACAAATCAATTCTGTAGAGTTGGGCTACCATTAGGAGCTTTTAAGTCTGTATAGCGCTGTGTCATTCACTGCTGTTTTGACACCTTAATGCATAAATGGTATGTGTAAGCTGACATAACTTCACCAAAGTACTATAACAGTAATTACTGGGACTTTTTCATGAGACATTTAAAGTTAAAAGGTGACAAAGAACATGTAAATATTTCTTACATACCTACTCAACTGACAGTGCATAATTAACATGCAGCAAACGCATCACGATAATGATTGTCTACCGTGAATCCTGCCAGATCTCAGAACAATGAAGAGATAGTCACTTATAATGATGGCAGAGTTGTCAAAAGAATAATTTTATTTTTGTAATAAAGCAGTAGAAAGCGTAGTGAATGAAGAACATGAAGTGTCTGACACTGCTACACAGTGGCGACTCTAGAAAAAATATATAGGGGGGCACACAAGATACCACAGCTAAACTGGGTTGGGCATTATTAATTTCCAGCATTAAATTATTCCACTGAAAACACACACACATATATATAATATAATTATATATTAATTATATATATATATATATTGCCAAAAGTAATGTGCTATGGAATGATACTTTTGTTATTGGACTAACGTAATACTTGATCATTCAATATGGGAAGCCTGAAGCCACAAATTACTACAACTAAACCTTGAAATAAATATTTTAGAGTAAATAACACAATACCTTAACTTTTCCACTAAATGATTTCAGGGCTCTGCCACACCGACACCCATACACACACACACACAGGACAGGCACTGCCACACCAACACCCAAACACACACAGGACAGGCTCTGCCACATGGACATCCAAACACACACCAGGACAGGCTCTGCCACACTGACACCCGAACACATACACACCAGGATAGGGTAGGGTAGATTTTTCACACTGCATTGCCCTTCCCTTTATTATTGATTTATGTGATGGCCCCATCGCATACATGCATTAGACATGCATTTTTAACTACATAATGAGATGAGATTGAAACATGATTTCAAAATTACAGCTGAACTGGATGTTTTGATAATATTAGACCCTGCTGCCGATATATAAATATTAGATCCTGCTGCTGATATATATATTAGCCCCTGCTGCCCATATATATTTATGTTAGCAACAGTTGCCGATATATATATTAATAATGGTTCCCGGCTGCCGATATATATATATATATATATATAAATATATATATATATATATATAAATATTAGACCCTGCTGCCAATAGCAGGTATAGATCAACATATTAACACACAAACCCAGCTTTGCATGTTTAGATCAATTGAAATTCACTTGTGATCTCAGCACTGAAAATATATATCAAATAAACAGAATCAGACATACAAATCCTGTATTTGCAGGAATACAAATTAATATATATGAAACGTAGCACTGCAGGTATAGATCAAATAAATACATGGAAACAGCATTGAAGGTATTAATCAACTAAACAAGACATACAAACCCTCTATTTGCAGGTATACATAAATAATGTATGGAAACATAGCATAGCAGATATAGATCTACAGAATAACACACAAACCCAGATTTGCAGGTACAGATCAATTGGAATTCACATAAAAACGCAGCATTAAAGGTATATTTAAAACCCCCTAAATTACAGGCATAGATCACAGGTTGCACACCCCAAGGTCGGCCTTGGCATCCACACTGCCCACACAGAACTTGGCCAGCACCCAGATAACACACATAAGATTTGCTATCTTTGTCCCCAAATAGCCAAGCACAAGTCAGCTTTGTCCCCAAACAGCCTGGCCTGTGCCATCTTTGTCCCAAATACACCCTGCCTGTGTCATCTTGGTCCCAAGGCTCAAACATCCTGCTAGTGACATCTTTGCCCTTCCACATTTATACATCTATGATACACACAAACACATTAACTCATGCTCTCCCCCATTCAGACAATTCATCCAAACATTAACTCATACTCTCCCTCATTCAGACAATTTATCCACATATTAACTCTTGCTCTCCCTCATTTAGACAATTCATCCACATATTAAGTCATGCTCTCCCTCATTCAGACAATTCATCCACACAATAATTTATACTCACTCATTCATACTTTACTTATTTCAATATTCTTACTACCATTTTCTCACTATGTACCCTCCTTTATTACTTTCTACCGTCTCTCCCTCCCTTATCACTTTCTATCCCTTTTCCCTCCCTTATCTCTTTCTACCCCTTCTCCCTCCCTTATCGGTTTCTACCCCTTTTGCCTCCCTTATCACTTTCTAACCCCTCTCACTCCTCTTCCAAAAGGCTGCCTTTTGGAATCACAAAAGACCCCCCCACCTTGCAGAATATGAAAAATAGCATAATTAGGGTTTTTGCGTTCTTTTTAGATCATACCCAAAGACATATGTTCACATACTAACATAGATAGACGCACACAAACAAACCCAAAGACATATATATATCTTCAGCTTGTCTTTATCTTCAGCTTGATATATATTTATATATATATATATATATATATATATATATACAAGCTGAAGATAAAGACAAGTAGTTTAGGTAGATGCAGAAGATACAAACAAAACTATTCTCTCAATCTTTTACTCCCCTTTCTCACTAGGATCTACGTCCTTTCTCCTGATCTCTTACCTTTCTCCCTCTACTTTGTTCTTCTCTATTGCTGTTGGAAGACGAGGTCTGTTTCTTCAGACCTCTGCTTCAGTACTGTACTCCCATGCTCAGCTTGGGGTAATACTGTTGTATAATGGCGCTCAGCATCAATCACTGACTCACAGTGTTTGGGAAACTTAAACAGAGGTCTGAAGAAACTGACATGGGCTCCCTTAATTTTAGGCCAGTTAGAAGGACATCCCTTATCTCCCCAACCGGCTAACAGGCTAATTTTAATGGCTCATGTTGATTCAACTAGTATAATTAACTAGTCTAATTAGTTTATAATTATAACTAAGGTTCAAGATTAGTTGATTCTGACTATTTATTCTTTTGTCATAATTCATTGATAAATCTTAGCTATTAAACATCACCTTCCAACTATGTGGATATAAAAAATGTTCATTTACTAGTTCTTCAATCCGAGCCATATAATTGCTAGAACAAACCATAATATGAGCCATCAAACCTGCTTACACCAACCTTCCTTAATTTAGAAAAACAGTAATAGAACAGTTTGCGATTTATGTGAAGCCTGTGGCGATATTGTATGACACAAAAAATGTAAAACCTAAAAAGTAAATTCTAGTGTCTTGAGATTTAGATGTAATTTCTGTAATGTCCATATGTACACATTGCGTTTATATGAATTTTGTCAAGGTCCCATGATGGACATTAAATAGTGCCAAAAACATTATTACAGGGGGTTTCATTTCATGTATTATAACTCATTGGGATACTAATCTGTGGTAACAGGTATATGATATGTTTAGGGCTGCAACTAACGATTATTTTTTACCCCCCCAGATATGTCTTAAACCTCCTGATATGCCTTATACCCCCAGATATGCTGTAGTGCCCTCTGATATGCCTTATACCCCAAATATGCCACTCGGCCCCCCCAAATATGCCTTATACCCCCTATATGCCACTCTGCCCCCCAGATATGCCCATCTGTCCCCAAATATGCCATTGTGCCCCCTTGATATGCCTTATAACCACTTGATATGCCACTGATCCCCTGATATGCCTTATAACCCCTGATATGCCACTGTGCCCCCAAATATGCCTTATAACCCCCTATATAAATGCCTTATAACCCCCTAATATGCCCTTCTGCCACCTGATATGCCTTATATCCCCAATATACCACTGTGCCTTTGATATGCCCCCCCCCGGGCTTACCCCCCATGCTTCAGACTCCTTGGTGTCTAGTAGGGGCAGCTGGTGAGCATCTGCACGATTTCATGTGACACCGGTGCTCGATCATAGATGCCCCAGTGGAAGTTCCGGTAGTAGCGGAGGATGTCTGTGCGCATCGCACAGATACCCACCGGCTGCCAGAGAGAACGATCCGGGTCCCCTACAGCACTGCGGCGGATCCTCCTCTCTGGCAGCCAGCGAACTTTGCGCAATATGCGCAGACAACCTCCGCTGTGCTGGCCGATACTTCCACCGGGGCTTCAATGGTGGAGCACCACAAGGTCACGTCATGCTGGTGCTCCATCATAGAAGCCCGCACAGACACCCGCCGGCTGTCAGAGAGGAGGATCCGGGTCCTCTGCAGCGCTGGGGGGGATCTGGATTTTAGTGTTATTTTCCGACCTAT
This sequence comes from Spea multiplicata, assembly GCA_009364415.1. Taxonomy (NCBI): domain Eukaryota; kingdom Metazoa; phylum Chordata; class Amphibia; order Anura; family Pelobatidae; genus Spea; species Spea multiplicata. The sequence goes on along the minus strand of VKOC01001424.1, from coordinate 32,779 downwards.
ATTTGAGGTCAGATTATAAAACAAGAGGTGTTTTTCATTTGCTCTGAAAAAACCCTCATCTTATAATCAATAACATTGATTCAACTAATCGATAATGAAATTTAATTTTATCTATTAGTTGTTGCGACCCTAGATATGTTTCATATAAGATGTTTAAAGCTGTCTGAATATTGCTATTGTGTGTCCTGAAAAAAAGCCTAACTCGAGCCCAAAAGCAAAATTTTGAGTTTAAATTAGGGTAAATCAGGATAATTCAGAATCAGCACTGTAATATTCAACATTGTTTTTATTGCAACTTTAATTTTTAACTCAAAGTGGTACCTTAAAAGGCAGACAATCCAAATTGCCTGCAATTCTGTTAAAACATTATGGCACTTGCACATATGGGCACTTCATATAGATGAATATCTAACTGACACACTGACATACTTGTGGCTAATAAGAGTACAGATAATACAAAGTTTATACCTGTGCTATAGGGGTTAGGTCAGGGGTCTGTGCGGGCAAGTCAAGTTCTTCCACACCAAACCATGCCTTTATGGACCTTGCTTTGTGCACTGGGGCACAATCATGCTGAGACTGAAAAGGTCCTTCCCAAAATTGTTTGAAGCATAGCATTGTCCAAAATGTCTTGGTATGCTGATGCATTCAGATTTTTCTTTAGTGCTCAAAAACAGCCCCACACAATTAACCTTCCTCCACGTTCTCCTGGCATCCACCAAACCCTGACTTGTCCATCAGACTGCCAGAGAAGCATGATTTGTCACTCCACAGATCACATTTCCACTGTTCCAGAGTACAGCGGCAGCGTGTTTTACACCACTCGATCCGAAGCTTGGCGTTGTACTTGGAGATGTGAGGTTTGCATGCAGCTGCTCGGCAATGGAAACCCATTCCATTAAGCTCCTGCTGCATAGTTTTTGTACTGATATTAATGCCAGTGAAAGTTTGGAACTCTTCCGCTATGGAATCAGCAAAACATTGGTGACTTTTACATCTCAATGCACCTCAGCACTCGGTGACCCCGCTCTGTGACATTAAGTGGTCTTCTACTACGTCGCTGAGTTACCACTGTTCCTAAACATTTCCTCTTTCCAATAATAGCACTTACAGTTCACTGTGGAATATCTAGCAGGAATGAAATTTCACAAACTGAACTATTGCAAATATGGTATCCTTTTAAAGTTCCACGCTTGAATTCTTCTTATTATTGAGTCCTTCGTAATAACCTATTTTTCCACAAATGTTTGTAAATCTACTGTAGATTGCATGGCTAGGTGCTTGATTTTATACCTGTGGCACTGGGTCTAATTGATATACCTGAATTCAATATTTAAGAGGTCTGTCCCAGTAGTTTTGTCCACAGAGTGTATGTATTGTAAGAAGTGCTGTGTACATTGTTGGTGACATAAATAAAATATAATAATATTAATAATAATTATATTAATACATATGTTGCTTTCCTGATCTTAGTTAATTTAGAAGCTCAGTTACTTCTCTAAAATCACACTTCTTTAAGACTTTTCTTAAAAGAGGCTTTAAATAATAGGCCACTCATACCCTTTACAGGTGTCACTCCCCTATATAGCTAGTATATAATTAAGAACCAAACATGGCCTACCTTGGATGTTTCCCCTGGTATATAAAAGAATGAAAGGGTAGAGTCACAGAGTCTGGAGCTAAATCCTTCTAGACCCCACTTAAATAAAAGGTAAGGGGACACTATAGTCCTCATTTTAAAAATAAATAAATAAATAAAAGGATATTGAAGTTAATTATTCATGCAGGCAAATTGATGTAAGTGCTACAAAGCAAAGGCAAGCAAGAGGAGTAGAAAAAATACTTTGGGGTCCATGCAAAATCAGTTCCAATATGCTCTAATTTCCAAATGCGTGTTACTCAAATGCGGAGCTGGAGTGTGTTTTAATATTTGTTTGCATTTCATGCAAGGACTGATTTTGGAATCATATGGTTAATGGTAACTAGCATGCAGTGTTCAAAAAATTATGTTGAAAAATGAGGAGTAAATATGCCCCTACGGGTCACCATTATTGACCAATTCTCAACTAGCTTTAGTATGGAAACTTCACACAATTCCAGTAAGAGTCTGGTGATCCATTGTAAATGTACAGTATGTAATGCTTGGTAAGCAGATTATTGCTAACGGTGCATAAAAAATAACTTCATATCTTTTAACATTCAATCAACGTAATCGCCAAACAAAAACCTAATCTTTTTCCAGTTATATGGGTCACCATATGGATATCAAGTATTAGCTGCTGTACAATACAAAAAACACACAACTGAGAGATTTCACATTTCTGCAGATTAAAAGCTAACAGGATATAGAGCAAAACAACGCCAAAAAATAGATTTTATCTTCAAAAAGTCTTAATGCCAGTTTATTGAGTAGAACACGTATAGCTGTCGCTGTGTAAGTACCTGAAGCATGTTCTTAGAGGAAAATCTACAAAATGAAGCCCAAAAGCTTGGGATCAAATTCCACTGAATACAAGTTGGGTCTTGTTAAGTGCCATTAAACCACTCAGCCAGAGGTCGGACATCATCCTGGATCGTAACATTTTATTGCTTTTTCTGGAAATCTTTTCCTCTTTATTACACAGTTACCATGATCCATCAAATTTCATATTCTGCTCATCTGGCATTTCATTAAAATAAAACAGAAAGAAAAATCTTTACCATCCATTATGTCGACAACCAATGACATTTTGGTTAAGTACATTTAATCTCCTTAGCGGAAAAAAAAAATCATATAAAATAAAGTTGATTTTAAGAGCTGCTATGTTATGAACAGTTTGCAAATAATGGACACATTTGTATTTTCAAAGATAATCTTACATGATTATCTGAACCCATTAGTTATTAGGTTGTAATTGCGGTTTTGTTGCATTCTATCAAGACAAAATTTATTTTATACAATTAAAACCATTAAAGTTGTGTCTGTTTTACTGTCACAGTTAAACCTTTCTCTGCTACCGGCACTAATGAGATTATTATAAAAATAGAATTCTGTGTATCGTTCACAACTAAAATGTAAGGGCACACAGCGTTAGTCACTAAAGTCACCTTATCTCAAAAACTTTTATTGTTTTCAGAAACTGTCAAAGACCAAATGTATTGCTCTAATTATCCTAGAAGTGGTTCACAGCTTGACAACCAGCTACTTTTAAACTTCCAAGTGCCACGGAATTTAATAACTTGCTCCATAGTTTGTTCAGCCACCAGTACGGATTCATCTCTACTATATATTCTGTCACATACAAAGAGTTCGACAAGGACACTGTGTCTCTCCGGCAAAATCGAACACAAAACTCGAGAAGAAAATTATGTCAAGCTGACATTCTTTGCAGTTTCATTTACATATATGCAAATTATACCACCTTGTATAACAAAAGGTCTGAAATTAGATGCCATAGATACTTCAAACTTTGTTTTACAGTTAAGAGTTTTGTGGTTATGTCCTGGAAATGCTAACGTCATAAAATTCGAATTGGTTTTAACAAATCTTTTTTTTATGATGCTACATTTTGAATCCGTTTACCCATACCTCCCAACCGTCCACTTTCTGTAGGTAAGTCCCTGTTCTTGGACACTGTCACACCAAGCTCCTGCTTTTGGAGGCAGTCAGGATCATGAGCCAGTTAGACTAGAAGATCTACCCTTTCCAACACACCAAGCTGTAAAATCAACTGAGGTGAAGCATAGACCTCATCCATCGTTCCAATGTGGCCTCTTCACAGTGCATTAAAGTTGCATCCATGTTATAGATCTATTGTGTTAGACCTTATTTTCATTTTAACAAAATCTTAACAGATGTTTAAAAAATACTTTAGAATAGTGCCTCTACAGGGAACCTGATCGCAATAGGACAACTAATGCCCTATTATATGGCAAACGGGCTGTGTGCCCTGGACCTTGCGTAAAGCATTAGCTCCCTGTGGTGTCTGAGCAGTGAAAGCCAACTAAGATAGCACATAACTTACAACAAAGTCTGAAATTAAAGAAAGTTTTTTTGGAATAATATGAAATGAAAATGGGAACCAGCATTGCTCTAAAAAACACAAGGAGATAATTTTTTTCCATTGGAGTTTTCCTTTAGTGCCATGTACAGCAACAATTTTTCTTACAATTTCTAGCGTTTCTATAATTAATTTTTAATTAGCAAGAAAAGCAAGTGCTATTCTGTATACCAGGTATTATCGCTGATTTATTTAAACATGTGAAAATTATGAATATATAGATTTAAAGCTAGTTCTTAATTTCCGAGCCATCACCTGGATGAAATATACATACATGATCCCTTTTTTTACATCTTACATTTCAAAATGCAGTACACATAATAAGTATGTATTAAAACTTTATATGTATTCAGTTGGGACTATTGACCTTAATTTACTGTTCCCGGGATGTGAGTAACTATCACAACTGGTGGCAGCTGATTTGCTGAGGCTGCATTTATAAGGGGAAAAGATGGAGGAGATAAACTTGGGAACACAAATTAACTGATGTGCTGTCTTTGACAACTTTGGCCACATACATCAGGTAAAGTAGTTTAAACATCTTTAAACTTCTTAAACGTCTTAAAACATTGAACCAATGACAATGAATGAACAATGTCAGACCGGGTGACGTTTCCCTTTAACCCTTTGAATGCAATGTAAGTACTAGTGGATAATATAATATAGAGAAAGCATGCATAACAAGGTTAAATACCATAATAATTTTAAATAAACATAGTATTTGTATAAAATACACATTTCCAGTTGTATGACATTCATCCCTAGCCTTTGAGGGTTACTACTCCATCACCCTCAGCATTCTTAAAATTACATTTATATATATATATATATATATATATATTTTTTTTTTATTTTCCTTGATGGGGAATAGGGGTTTTATACCACCAAGTCTGATTCCCTAATACTCTCAGGTATAAACCCTTTACCTTTGCTCATTCATACACCCTCTCCCACCCCCTTACCTGAACTGCAGATTTCACTGTGCTGCTTGCAGGGGCCCGCTGCTTCCCTCTGCATTGCTCGAACAACTTCTCTTTTACCGCCCAGGGGAAGCAGGAACACATCATGTGATGTAACATGAAGCCATTGGTGGTACAAGAGACATTGCTTGCACAGTTTGTATATATATATATATATATACATATATATATATATATATATAACAGGAGAGAGAGAGCACAACAGGTCTTTTAACTGAAAAACAAATATTTATTTTATATTTGTTTTATTTTACATAAAAAAGCTTGACATTTTATTCCCACTGTACGAATTATCAAAAGAACCATACATACTGTATGTATATATATATAATATATATATATATATATATATAGTATAAATACACACACACACACACACGAGTTGCGAATGCATGAACAAGTGATAATATCAGAGAAGTGTAAATTTTTAATAAGCAACAAAGTATTCCACAAGGATGCCAAACAATTATCTGCATATTCATAAGTACTCATTATCCTTCAATGTGTCAAACATTTCACAAAACTATCGGAAACAAATTAACAAGTTAACGCTCAAAAACACTCCTTAGAAGCTTAGAAAGTCTATAGTATGGCATTTAAAATAGAAGATATGATTTAAATAAACCAAGTTATACAAAAAAATTGTCCCATACATTAAACTTATTGATTTAAAGGGAACCTCCAGCCATCATAGGCACTTTAATGCATATGATAGCTACACGGTCCCAATTTTTGTGCTGTTGAATATTTTAATATGTATCCATCTTTAGAGGATATATAGCAGCAACCTGAGCTATGTGTTATAATTGTCAGTCCCAAAAAATTGGCCAATAAAGAAAAGAATCCATTTTCTACCAATTTTGGATTTTAAAGTATGAGACTTGCCTATGCCACATATTGAAAGCAAAGTATGCATTGCAGTATATATATTTTGGGGGCACCATAAACAAAGTTTTTTTTTAAAGAAACCTATATGTGGTTAGCATATCTCCCAGCATTTCAAACAGCCAAAGACGGACACCTTTGTTTCAAGGTGTGTTAGGGGGTATTAGTGGGCCTTACTAAGACTTTTTGTGTAACCAAGTAGCCTCAAGTTATTTATGTAACGCACTTCGAAGAACAACATGTTTTATTCACAGTTATTTCTAAACATATTTTTTGCTATTTCTGTACAAATTATTGTAACTGTAGGGGTGTGGAACACTATGATCATCAAGGGAGGGAAGAGGGACAGAAGGGGGATTGGGATTCATGACCTAAAGGAGGACACTTGGAAGGTATGGGTCAGCCATGAAAAGCATTTTAGATGCAAAGTTTGAAAAGTGGTCTAAAGCCACATCAAACCAGCAGAAAAAATCCATTGGTTGCTATAGTAATATGAGCACTTTTCAAAATGATGCCCTATACACACCATATATACACAACCCTCAATGTTTTTCAGGTTCAGGTATGGCATTAAACAAGCACAGCTTAAAATCACTGGAGCCTATTAACTTGCTAAGAGCCTGTAACATTTCCAGATTTCTTTTAAATATAAATGAATGTTCCTTTATGAAAGTTGCGTAAATCAAGCCTGGGAAGATAAGTATCATGAAAAAGCGATACCTATGGTGGGGACTGTTATTTCAGTCTATGAATTAACAAAACAATTACACCTTTGACCCTGTGGTCATGAGAACGTCCCCATCGGCTCTTGTAGCTCTCACATTGTACTTTGACCTTGAAATATTTTTTAATTTGCCAGCTCTAATGAATGCCACAATCCTTGTGCATTGCAAAGGTCCCAAATGGAAAAAAAATGTTCATTGCTAAAGATATTCTTTGTGGAGATGTTTTAATTATATTAGACTAAGCTCAGCTTCACAACACAGTAATTAGTTCCCATTTCATTTTTTTCCCTCACTTCATTGTTTTTTTATGTTGCTAGCACGCTATTCCTATTTATATACTTTAAATGCATTAGAATACCATTTTAAAAATACAACTCATTTAAATGAATCTGTGGCTCATAAAAACAATCCAAGTGTTTCTGTAGAGTGAAAGTGAAGTATTTTCATTCCCAAACGCTAGTCTTCCTTTTTTTTTTTTTTTTTACTAAATCATAAACACCGTTTATATACCAGATGAACAAAACATTCAAAAAAAGTTGTCTCGGGCAAGAAGGGAGAGTGCTAAAACACTTTCTAACAGTCCAGACTGTCGCAGGAAAGTCACGATTTTCAGGGCACTGTCTGGCATAGCTGCCCCACTGTTGGTCAATTCATCTCCATCAGGTCAAACTTGACCACGCTCCAGCAGCCTCAAACACCAATAATATGGTGTTCCTCTGGGTGCTACAACGTCCAAACATAGAATACAAAGTTGGTGCACATCCCAGAGGAAGCGGGATGAAATGCAATCATCAACGTGATAAAATAAAAAATGAAAAACTTTATTTACGTCCTTGGACAGCAGCTATAAAAAAGGCATCTGCAGGGTCAGGCGTCATGCTTGACGCATTTCGCACTGGCATGCTTACTCCAAAGCAGTCTGCTGCCTTAATTCCCGCTTCCTCCTGGATGTGCACACGCTCATTGGTTGGTTTGTAAAAAAGTGGGCACCCACAACAAATGTATCCCAAAACAATAACTACAGAAAAATAGTAGAAATAACTTCTAAAATAGAATTTAAAAAGTTAAAATGAAAAACTAGAAAGAAGCAGTCGGTAAGTCTAATTATCTAGGGTAATTCTAGAAGTGAGGAAGTTAATTATCCCTGTTTATATCTAAACAGGACTGAATGTTCAATTAACCCGCCAATGATGGGTTATTGCTCAACTTGTGCTTTCCCCGTTTAGAGCGAAATCGATCCACTCCCTCACTACATGCAAACCCCACATCCAAAAGAGGGAAGCCCAGCCCTGCATGTTTGCTGATAGCCCTACAACTAAATGGATCAACAAATTAAATTGGGGATACGAGAAAAACCCAACCCGGCGCAAGTTTGGCCGAGGCAAGGCTTCGTCAGCGGTATAGTGAGCATTAAGCAGCTCTTTAAAGCTCTCTAAAGCAAATGACTAGTACTGTGTTCTTAAGTAGATACAAAATATTTGTATACCATACATCACAAAGATGGGGCACCAATCATTTTTATGATTCAGTTTATGCATTTACAAAAGGTACTTTTTTGGGCCTTATTTAACGGCATTATTTAATTGCCGCAGAAACAGTAAGTAAACTAATCTGCTCCAGGCAACCAGCCGCAAAAAAGCTTATTGTTGGAATGTGGAGGGGATAGCAAATTCCAAAAATTAAATGTGGGCACCCATGTTAGGTGTGAGAACATGTGTTGACACTATGACATCAGATCAGATTAGAGTTCTCTCTCAAGACAGCCATCAGTATCTAATCCTAGGTTTAACAGGATAGGCCCCCATTAGGGTTGTTGGCTGAGGACTCTCTCCTGAGGACAGAGTAGAGTAGGACAGAGTAGAATCAGGTGAAAGGTGTGATAGTCATACCTGTAAGAGAAGGCGATACGGCAGACATGAGTGATTGTCAGAGGAGTAGTTGGATGAAAACATGAAGACCAGGGATGGATGTCTGGATAGTCCAGTGTAACTCTTAACTGCCCACTTATGAAGAGTTCACTTGGGGTAAGGCCACAACAGCTACAGTAATGCACTCATGCTAACACGCATGTACACTAAACTTGTGTAAATGGGCCAAAAGTTTAAACAAGATTAGGAGGGCTTTTTCCATTTGGAAAAGAGATTTGTTGTCATTCATTGTCTCACACTCAATGCTCTCTCACATTCTCTCACTCACGCTTTTTAACATTCTCATACATGTTCTCTCACAGTCTCGTTAACCTCTCTCTGAATGTCAGGGATCTCATCTCTTCTCATATCATTGACAGAGTACATTAGGTGATTATAAAATCAGTATCTAGAAACCTGTTTTTTTTTATACAGTACATGCACACAGCAAAATATAGCAACACATCAGCAGATTGATCCAGGGAGAAACTGATCACCGCATTTGGGACCAGGAAGGATTTTTTCCCCTTCTGAAAAATAATTTGTTAGAGTCTCACTGGGGTTTTGTTTGACTTCCTGTGGATCAAGCCATAATTAGATATAATGTAAAGTAGACCTGAAGGGATTTACAGTCTATATGTATACATCAAAGGGGTCGTAATAAGGAAATAATAGAATAGACATGAAGTGAAATCAATGGCTAGGTTTTCATACTATGCATATGGTTATAACATCTTGTAAAGAACAAAACCCCTTAAATGGACACTGTAGCTATCAGGTGCACTTTAATGTAAATGCATGCTGCGTGGCTCCTTTATATTTACATGGTGTCCCTTTTTCAAATGCATGGGGGGAATTCTTCAGAATCCCACCATATGCATTTGCCCCCCCCCATGACAAACGCAAATGGTTAAATAAGGGGCAGGAAGGAAGATAGTATATATATACTGCTTTATTTCATCATCGTCTCTTCCCATGTAATGTGATTGCATTGCGTATTATTTCATGCATTCCCGCGGTCTGTTTATGTTTTTGTATATACACTGCATAAATATCTATTAGTATTTCATATACAGGCCTTAAAGTGGGAATGACAAACTATAAATAAGGTACATTAATAAATGTTAAGACTTCATAAATGCCGCACAGTGTGTAAATTTCCTGAAGACTGTTTAATCTTGCTAAATTATGTACATATTAACCTAAGTAGCACCAAGCAGGCAACTGTCGGGCAGAAATTGATATATACAATTAAATGGAAAGTAATAAAATCAGCAGGAGTTACAGGGAACACCTGCGTTCTAAGGAAATTCTGCGTAGGGTTCTCATATGTAAACTCATTTTCATTTACTGGAAGAACATACAGTATATAATAGTTATAACTGGAGACATGTTTTGTGCATAAAACGTTATATAATTGATTAAAAAACAGAAAAATAGATATGGGACAAAAATAGGTTTGGCCCATTCATTTGTCCATTTGTTTTTTCAATTACTGTGGTTTCCAGAGCCACGCTGGAATATCATACGCCACTCCGTACACAACAATGAATAGGTAAATATCCTTACTTTGCTGTCTCAGTCTTCCTAAGAACCAAGCAGTATTTCAGTGGAGCAGCCACTCCACACTCCTGACCGTGCCCACCCCTGGAACTGACCCTGCCGAATGCTGATGCTAACCTTGCTCCTGCCAGTCTCTTGCCCACCCCCCAAAAATATTCTAAAATGTAGGGGGTATGTAATGTGGCTGGATTCAGCCAAGGATTTTACACAAGCACCTACAGCCTTGGCAGTCCACAAAAGGCGCTTTTGAAATTGGCCCCGATCTGAGGTTAATGACATCTGTAATATTTTATTGTCAAGTATGCAAAAGATAACTGCTTTAAACAAAATTGTGTTTATTGGCTCCATAGTAAGCACTAATTTTAGTTCAATAACATTTTCCAGGACGCAGCCATTTTCAAAATGGGAGGGCCTGTCAACACAGCTTGTAGGGGGGGGGCCAAGGACTTTGGGTTACACAACTCAGTTTGACAATGCTGACACAGCGATGGTGATAGTCGACCTTAGTGCACAAAGCATTTCTGAGTAAAACGATGCGATATACAACACTTATTGCATATGTCTGATTACATGTAAATTAAATAAATCCTAAATGCTGGCACGGATATCATAGACAAAGAAACTAAGGTATGGTATCAATGTTGTAATTTTACAGTTTTTCATTTAGCAGCCATGTGTTCACCGTAAACATTGTTCTAAATACTGCAGTAGCTTATAAAACTGTCTCTGGGCCTTTTATGGCCATATAAAAAAAAGTGATTCTTTATCGTAAAACAACCAAAGGAAACAAATAATCGAGAAAAACCCCGTTCTCTTGGTTTTACATTTATCTAAGCATATACAAAGGATATTATCAAGAAATATTTAGGATTATCTTTGTGTTGTAAATAAGAAATACATAAAATGCATCAGTAAACTGTTTCCCTGCTGTGATAAATGGGTTGAAATGCAGGGGAAAATGTACAGTACATAAAATTACAGTAATAAAAAAACACATGTAGCCCAATATACTTAATGTCAGTGATGGTCTGACAGGGACCAAGGAGGTAAAACACCATCGCCACGGATATTTTGTGACATTATGTATTGTTCTATATGTGATATACCTCTATTTTTGGAATCAAGATAGATATTCTACATTAGAAGTTTAAAAAGAGAAATGTTATTTTTGTAAATAATATACATATTAGGTACGAAAAAGTCTGAACAATAAACTAGTATTATGAGAGCATAACAACAACCTCTTTTGGTCCTGATTCCCAGACACTGTTTCGCTGTCCCACTGAACTGCCAGACTGTCCCACTTTTGCAGCACTCAATCGATTTCTCCGCTCAGTGGGTTAGTCTTGGGCGATCAGAAGATCTCTCCAATCAGCCCATGATCCTAGTTGTTTGGCTTTACTACATTGAGAGGGGCAAGCTAGGTGCCCATGGCCCTACCTATAGCCCAACTCTCCATAGAAGGTGACCCAGTGTGGGTCACCTGAGATGTTAAGAATGTGCTAACTATATGTTGTATTAACACATTTTGAGGCATTATAAGCATTACAAATATAATACTAAAATATTTGCCTTTATGTTTGTCTCCCTTTTTGCTCTCCCTAATATTGGCAAAAGGTTCCAAGTCCAGGAGGGGACCACGCAAGGAGTGATTGGGTGCACCAACCAACTGAAAGTAAATATGAGGCTGGATCTGTATCTCGGTATGCTACTGTCTTGGAGACCTGATGAAAGCAGGACTTCACCCCCCAAACCCAGGGTTGAACCCAGAGAATTTACAGCTAGGCATATTTATCATTTCCATGTGTTCTAACTCTGTTGTTGTAGTTCAATAAGCAAGACAAATACCATGATTTGTTATAATACAAAACTTGTGGTAAACAATAGAATGTCTCAGTCTTAATTATCCAGGCACTGATACTCTGACTAGAAGTTTATAGAAGAAACTGTTTCACTTTACAACCAAAACTGTATTAGCACTGCCATAAAGAATCAGCTCTATCAACAATATTACATGACTGCCTCCAGGTATGCTGATAAAGGAAGTTTATTGGAACAAAATTATAAAGCATTACTGCATACAGCACTCTATTTCATGCTTAAAAATATTATTATTCGGAAATATATGGAAACTGCCTGTTACAAAACTACTATTGTATTTCCCAATTAATCTGTGTCTATATAATGTTCACATTTAGTTTGAGCCTAATCCATTATTGTATTTGTTTTGTTCTCAAAAGAGTGCATCACTTCACAGAATCGACAATTTATTGCAAGACTCGCTTTGTGTTTATATATCATGAACAATGCTCTTAAATCCAAACACAACTATTACTGAAAGCCTTAAGTTCTAAACAAGCAATTAGTTTCTTGGTGACAGATTATCTTTTCCACACGCCATTACTTCTGGAGACTATAAACTAATGATTACTAGCAAATGATTAAATGCATCACAACAAAAAAAGCCTAATATATATTGTTGCCGAATATACAGTATATTTTTTCTCTCATATATCAACGTCAGAAAACCGCGTTTGTACCTTGTGAATCACAAACTCTACGACTGTTACCAGAAATTTACGCATCATACAGTAGAAAGTACTTGATGCTGAATTTTTGTTTTCAGAGAAAGACTTCATTGAGCCGGAGGAGGTGTTTTTAGGAGCTTAGAAAATGTAGCCCCCCTAAATAAACACCTTGTCCTCCTTGAAGAAAAAAAATAATGCAGTGTCCCAATTACCGTATTTGCTCGATTATAAGACAAGGTTTGTTCCAGAGCAAATGCTATGAAAAATACCCCTTGTCTTATAATCGGGGTCATCTTATAATCAGACCTATAATCGGGGTCATCTTATAATCAGACCTCAAATAAGTCTGACTATGAGACTAAGATCTCAGATCCCTGCAGCGTATGCAGGGGACCTGGATCCTCCTGTGTTATGCCCCCCCCCAACTTACCGGTGCTTATGAAGCCCCGGTGCTTAGTCCAGGCAGCGTGTAGAGCTCTACGCGATTCGCGTACACAACTTCCCCTGCAGAGCTCTACACGCTGCCCGGACTAAGCACCAAGGACTCAGAAGCACCGATAAGTTAGGAGGAGGGAGGGGGAGGGAGTGGTTTAAAACGGGGGGGCATAAGGCTCTGGAGGCAGAGTGCTCTGTGAAATGCCTTTTTAACCCCCTTAATACCACTCTGCCTCCAGAAATGCCTTTTAACCCTCTATATGCCACTCTGCCTCCTGAAATGCCTTATACCTCCCTATATGCCACTCTGCCCCATAATATGCCTTTTAACCCCCTAAATGCCAGAGTGGCATATAGGGGTATAAGGCAATTCCGGAGGCAGAGTGGCACATATGGGGTCAAAAGGCATATCATGGGGCACAGTGGCATATAGAGGGTTAAAAGGCATTTTTGGGGCAGAGTGGCAAGCCTGGGGGGAGATGTGCATAACTGGGGGCGAGGTTTGTAAAAAAGGAAATAAAACAATATTTTTCTCAATCATAGCTTTTATTAACAACAATTGTTCACATAGTTTCATGAATTAACATTTACTGGGGTAAAAACTTTTTCCTATAAGGGTCATCTTAATATTCAGGCTTTTTCTTTTTTTTTCCTAAATTAATATTCAGATTTTGTGGGGTCGTCTTATAATCAAGCAAATACGGTATATACTTAATTTGACAATACTACCATTGCATTCTTTTTGGCCAAAATTGATTGCAGTGAGAGAGAGAAGACATAGGCATATACATTATGGACAAAGGTATTGGGACACACCTCTTAATTATTAAATTCAGGTGTTTCAATCAGACCCATTGCCCCAGGTGTATAAAATCAAGCACCTAGCCATGCAGTCACAAAGAAGAAGAGCTTAGTGACTTCAAGCGTGGGACTGTGACAGGACACCACTTTTCTAATGGGTCAGTTCGTAAGTGGTATTATTGGTAAGTGGAAGCTTTTAGGAACAGCAGCAGCCAAGCGGAAGTGTCGGAATGCTTGATGGATAGGTTGGGAGTGTAGAGCAAGGTGGCTCCAGATGGAAGGAAGGAGCCAAAGACAAGGTCCGAGAGGTAAATCCGGGTCAGGGCAGGCAGCGGAGGAGCAATAATGAGAGACGAGCCGGCTCAGAACAGGAGAGGTAAACAAAGTCCAAAGAACAAAGGGCAGGATAAATGAGGACTGGGTCAGTGCAGGACAAGAGGCACTAGAGAGCTCAGTAACTAAGCCCAGACTGGAGGGTATGCACACAGGTAAGGTTCCTCCCACTGACTCACAGGTGTTACAACCTTCACCTGTGAGGATATGCAATCCCCATATGGGATTACCATCCCCACTCTCCAGCTTCCCCATCCCCACCAATGAGATGGGGTCTGTGGACGCCAGGACACTCCCCCTACTATTCCCACCATGGAGTCGTGTGTAGGCTGACGCAGCCTGCCCTGCACTACAGTGCAGCAGACAGGAGATGGCGCGTGTGGCCGTGATGGAGCAGGGGCGGCGGTGACGGAGTGGTGGCGGGCCTCGCGGTAACTGCCGCAGGAAGCCATGATGGCCTGACGGTGCATCGCATGGTTGGCGGCGCGGGAAGGACTGCAGAAAGATGGGGACGTAGTCCGCCCTGCGACGGAGTGTGGAGTCCAGCCAAAGTCCCAGGTAAGGAGCAAGGAGAAGGGCTGGGGGACTGACAGGAAGACCATGTAAAGTCACAGTGCGGGGTCACCCAGTGCTGAGGCACATGGTGCGTAAAAGTGGCCAACGTTCTGCTGATTGCATGGCTGAAGCGTTCCAAACTTCCACTGGCATTAATATCAGCACATTGTCAACATTGTAGAACAGTTATCTAAAAAAAAAAAGTGGCTGGAGCTTCATGGAATGGGTTTCATTAACCAAGCACCTGCACGGAAGCCTCACATCACCAAGTACAACGCCACGCGTCGGATCGAGTGGTGTAAAGCATGCCGCCGCTGGATTCTGGAACAGTAGAAACTTGTTCTGTGGAGCTTCTCCATTTGGCAGTCTGACGGGCGAGTCTGGGTTTGGCGGGTACCAGGATAACGTTACCTGCCTGCCGCATTGTGCAAACTGTAATGTTTGGTGGAGGAGGGATAATAATATGGGGCTGTTTTTCCGGGGTTGGATGAGTTTTGTGTGGAAGAACTTGACAAGGTGCAATAACTTGCATTTTTTCGCAAATGTTTGTAAATGAAGGCTGATATAACATTTTTATATATATATATCATATTGTTCATTTTAAAATATGTCTAATTTAATCCACTGAAACAGCGTGAACAGCACTGAACATAAAGCTCAGCTATTCTAAATGACCGATAAAGCTTTTGTGATTTGTTTGCAGCAAAATGGCTCCATCTATCTGTAACTCAGAGACAATAGTGCTACGGTGGAAATTAAGAGTTTTTCATTTTGAATTATAAGCTTGCATGAGAAATGAAAATCTTTTTTTGTTCAGTTTTTAAAGAAAATGACATGGGGCTTTTTCTGTTGGCAACAAACTTCTAGAACCTTCATCTAAAAAAGTGAATGTGCATATCTGAGAACATTATAAATGAGCTGACCAAACATTCCTTAAGTATTAACCCTTTAATAGTCCATCACTAAGATTTCCACTAATTGTGGCAGACATATAAAAGTAAAGTAAAGTAAAAGCAAGTAAAGATATTCTGAATTAAAACCTGTAGTGAAGCTGTAATATAAGAGAAAAAGTCGGGATAATCAGGTATTTCATTAAATATGAGTAGAATATATTTGATTTAGTAGCCCTGATAATCTTTCCTGTCTTTAAATCAATAAGCATTGAGGTGGTCAGTTGCATGTATACAATACTGCAATTGGCTGCCACTGCACCCATGTTTTTTTTCTTGAAATAGAGACTGTATGTTATAGTCAATATGTGCTTGAGGGTAAAATAATGATACATGGCCCTAGACCTAAACCAGCTGAATCTAAACATATCTCTTAGAGCATGGCTCAATAAAACCTAGGCACCAGATTGCCATGGAAACCAGGTACTGGAGCTTAGGGTTTCACCTGCTGGACAGATGATACAGGGCTGGTGTTATGCCGGGATCCCGCTTCTCGGGTAGGTGGCTCTCCCGTGGCGCCGCTCGCGCATCCTCTCCGCGCACTGTGGCACACGCGCTGCGTGCACGGAGGGGCGTGCGCAGCGTCAGGGCACGCCTTCTGCACTGTGTCAGCTCGGGCCGAGCTGCCGCGGCGTGTCTGTGGCGATTGGGTGATTTTCACTGATCCGCCGTGCTCGTCCATTTCCGCTTCTGCCTGTGTGGCACCTCCACGCCGCTCGCGGAGGTAACACAGGCAGAGCTTGTTGTTGTTTTGGTGATGTTGCCATCGCGACAGCGACATTCGCGGGCGCGATGACGTCATCACGCGTCTATTGGCCAGTTTCACTGTTTTTCCCTGCCTCTATCCTATTTAAACCCCCGTGCCCTGTGACTAGTGCCCGTGCAAAGAGTCTTTATTACTCTGGGTGTGTTCGTGTTTCGTTATTGTCTTCTGTACCTACGCTGCCTGATTACCGTGTAGCAGAACTCGGCTATTGTTCCTGACATTTGCTCCTACGCTGCCTGCCCCGACCTCGGCTTTGTTTACTGATTCTGAACCTGTGCTGCCTGCCCTGACCTTGGATTGTTTAGTTATTGTACCTCTGCCTCAGGTCCTGCTTTGTCCTGTTACCTTGGAGTATGTACCATTCATCTGCGTGGGTCCGTTATGCCTAGGCCTGCATTACAACTGGTTTGTGTGTACAGAAATCAATTTCATAGGGCCCGTTTCTCCATTATCTGCTCTGCTGGGAACAGAGGTCATGTGATGCAACATCATGTGACTCCAAAGTAGTAGCAATGCAGCTAATGTTAATAAGAGCTCGAAGCAAGCAGCAGCCAAGCATACCACTTAGCTAACATACATGCGGAAGGCAAATCTGATTTCGACCACCGTTGCCGAACAACAGCATTGGAGGAAGGAACTGCCAATATTTTATCAGATTTCTCACTTTCCAGTCACTTAATTTCACCTGCACAAATTCAGTCACATAAATACCAAATTTACATAAATAATATTTATTTATATATTTTGTTGCAAAACAGCTGATTAAGGAACTTTGAAACCAGACAGGTATTGTTTCAAAGCATTGAGGAGATTTACCGCAGCATAAGTCATATTTTACCCAGGGAAATTAACAAATGACAGCATAAGGCAAATAAAGGTTCGCATGCATAGAAAGGTTGAAGTAATCATACCAAGTGTGTATTTTTGCCGATAACATCACCGTTAAATGTTTTTCTATATAAAAAAAGTAAGATTTACATAATGAAATGTTTTCCATGTGGATAACAGCTTGACATTCCTGGACTTTAATAGCTTTGTAGAATGGCTACTAAGATTCATTATGTTTCCCAATGCTCTTAGGCGTAGCTGGGAACTGTCTCGGCTTGACCCAGAGTGTCCGGGTGAAGCACTACTTTCCTGGGTCTCTGGGTCACTTTTTTCTTTCTCCAGGCAGATGAGCCGCGTTCTAGCTACGCCTACAGCCACCCAACCACACTCATAACCCATTTAAAGCTTTCTCGGGCTAGCAATGCCCTTGTGTGCAATTAACCCCATCCCTCATGTGGTTAGTCTAGCCCCTTACAAAGCCACTTCTGCAGAAGGGGGAAACTCCAGGTAGCCTGACCTGGGAATTCCAAAGCTATGATTGTAAGCAACACAATGGAACTAGGATTCATCTAAATGGGTTTAGGTCAGTCACTATAAGTCCTAATGCTTTGGCTAAAGCATAGTTATTTTCATGTATAATAAATGTATTTAGATATTTTATTCTGAAGATCTGTACTGATCTGTTTTCATGTGCTTGCAGTATGCTTGTTAAAAAAATATTTGCTATAAAAGAAAGGATTATTTGTCACATGGTATATCACGAAGTGCCTCTATGCTATTTGCAGTAAAATAATGCTGAATTAAATAAAAAAATAAACAGATTAATCGCTGTTCTTTTTTAACATTGTTATTAATACATGATGTTCCTTTTACAAATTCTAAACATTTTATTTTACTAACTGTATTGTAGCTAAAACTTCAAGCCAGTCTCTCACAAAAAATAATTTTAAAGGCATCTCCCAACAGGTTTTTCGTTCCAAAAATGTTTCCCTAGCCGAGCTGCATGTGGCGTAAATGCATCTGTCGAGTGTTAATGTGTCTGCAAAAGCGGCACTTTTGCTGCTCTTTAGAAAGTCATTTCTTGCGTTTGTGCTCTTAATAAGAGATTTTGTTTCTTTTACTTGGGCTGTATTTCAAGTACCGTAGCATAAACAAGAAATAGAATTGTCTGCTGGAATTATTCCTAAAGCCATATAGCAAGCAAGAAGGTTCTAGTTCAAATCCAAATAGCAGTTTTTACAGTGTGAAGCTGGTCTACACAGCATTGTGAACCACTTTTCTCTGTCACATGTTGGTTCAGTAGATTTAGTTCCAATCACTCTACTAACCCCCCAGTCTTTTCTTATAGTAGCAACACACCTTGTACTTCAGGTAGTAATGGAAGGCCCAGACTGCCCATTGGACACACTTGACACATGCCCCAATAGAACTACATACTAATTAACTGGATAACATGTGGCTGAGCGTGCCTAGCCATTGGCTACACTTACATCATATGACAGCCACTGGCCTTCAAGTGCCAAGGCCACTTGAAATTTGCTGTGCCCTTAAAAATAACTCCTCACACAGCTATTAATGTCTAAACCTTGGAAACAAAAGTAAGTACACCCCTAAGTGGAAATGTCCAAATTGGGCCCAAAGTGTCAATATTTTGTGTGGCCACCATTATTTTCCAGCACTGCCTTAACCCTCTTGGGCATGGAGTTCACCAGAGCTTCACAGGTTCCCACTGGAGTCCTCTTCCACTCCTCCATGATGACACCATGGAGCTGGTGGATGTTAGAGTCCTTGCGCTCCCCCCACCTTCCATCTAAGGATGTCCCACAAATGCTCAATAGTGTTTAGGTCTGGAGACATGCTTGGCCAGTCCATCATCTCTACCCTCAGCTTCTTTAGCAAGGCAGTGGTCATCTTGGAGGTGTGTTTGGGGTCATTATCATGTTGGAATACTGCCCTGCGGCCCAGTCCACAAAGGGAGGGGATCATGCTCTGCTTCAGTATGTCACAGTACATGTTGGCATTCATGGTTCCCTCAATGAACTGTAGCTCCCTAGTGCCAACACCACTCATGCAGGCCCAGACCATGATACTCCCACCACCATGCTTGACTGTAGGCAAGACACACTCCTCACCTGGTTTCCGCGACACTCGCTTGACACCATCTGAACCAAATAAGTTTATATTGGTCTCATCGGACCACAGGACATGATTCCAGTAATCCATGTCCTTAGTCTGCTTGTCTTCAGCAAACTGTTTACGGGCTTTCTTGTGCATCATCTTTAGAAGAGGCTTCCTTCTGGGATGACAGCCATGCAGACCAATTTGATGCAGTGTGCGGCATATGGTCTGAGCACTGACAGGCTGACCCCCCACCCCTTCAACCTCTGCAGCAATGCTGGCAGCACCCAAAGACAACCTCTGGATATGACGCTGAGCATACTCAACTTCTTTGGTCGACCATGGCAAGGCCTGTTCCGAGTGGAACCTGTCCTGTGAAACTGCTGTATGGTCTTGCCCACTGAGCTGCAGCTCAGTTTCAGTGTCTTGGCAATCTTCTTATAGTCTAGGCCATCCTTAGGTCAACAATTCTTTTTTTCAGATCCTCAGAGAGTTCTTTACCATGAAGTGCCATTTTGAAATTCCAGTGTCCAGTATGAGAGAGTGTGAGAGTGATAACACCAAATTTAACACACCTGCTCTCCATTCACACCTAAAACCTTGTAACACTAACAAGTCACATGTCAACTTAGGGGTGTACTCACTTGTTGCCAAGGTTTAGACAATAATATGTTGAGTTATTTTTAAGGGAACAGCAAATCTGCACTGTTATACAGGCTGTACACTCACTACTTGTTAGGGGTGTACTCACATTTGTGAGATACGGTATGTTCATTTTTAAATGCAGAATCTTCCTAAATAATTTAATGTATATTTGCCAAGGGCTCATCCAACTTGGCTGATTCTATTGCTCTGTTTAGCAGGTTACAGGGTGACTGGCAGCAGTTCACAATGTTTGAAAATAGCTTGCAGAACAAAAATGTTTCTGGATTTAGTCAATTTCAGAGGAAGAAGTAACAACTGGGAATTAGGCAGAACCACAACTATGGAGATATATTTGCCTTCTTGGACTGTTTTAGACATGCTTCAGCTTTAGAAATTAATAAGAATCATTAATATCTTTATTGCTTTGTTATAAGAAAGATAAGAATAAATGGAAATTGTTCTCTAAAATATGTATGTGTCCATCATACACATAACATCTTGTCAATATATGTAATATAATCAGCATTCCATATAATACAGACTCAGTAGAAAAAACAAGAATAGTTTCTTGACAACTCACATTTGATTATTAATCCTATGCTAGCATCCATTACCCTTCCCACATGAGATCTTGGCATTTTCTTGTGTGTGTGTGACCTTTTGCAACCTTCTGTGTGGCATACAAGTTTCTATTTTCTCTTTTCTGTCACATCTTCTTAATCTAATTTGAACATACAGTGGGATCACTAGGCTACCAACATCTTTACACACCAGTGATTTGATTGATTGTTGCTACTTCTGTATGGTTTTGAGCTTCTTTCAGTAGAGAAATAAGTGTCATTACACAAAATTGAAGCATTTCTGCTGTTGTCCAGTTCTCTCCATTCTACCTGTGATTAGTACTGATTAATTACCTCATTTCTTATGAACTCATTCATTATGAATCATTCATTATTCACTCTTCACTCTCTGTAGACAAATTTTAAAGGGGGCAACTACTATTAAAAGTATCTTCCATACATCAGTGTTCCTCAACATGAGGTATTTTAACCTTTAATCCAGATGGGTCTAGCAAGTTTCCTAAATATGTTTAACTGTAAAAAAATAATGGTGTTTGGATGGGAACAATCAATGCTTACTGAAAAACATAATGCATAATGGGAGGGAATGATATTTTGTTGGAAATTATATGTTTCCTAAATAATATTTTGAAAATATAATAAATATTTGTCCAACTTGGTACATGCTGTTCCATAACTAACTCCATATCTTTTCAAGATGTCATAATATACCAAAGAGCTATTATAGCAACATAGTTTGATTATATTACATTTATCTTTAATACAAATGAAGTACACTATTCTATCTGGTTCAGTATTCCATGTTGTCCATCAGAATTTATTATGCATCACTCGAGATATTTTATCTGTACACAGCCTACCAAAAATTTGAGTGGAATGTGAACTTGAATTGAATTTCATTCATGTAACTGTGCATGTAGGGCTAGTTCAGTCCATGGAAGTAGAAACTATACATAGATAGAAGGACAGCAAAATGGTCTCATGTGCGACTCTCAGTTTAGTTAATAAACTCCAGGTTACATGGTAGTCTAGCAGGCAGAGATCTGTGTCCTTGATG
This sequence comes from Spea multiplicata, assembly GCA_009364415.1. Classification (NCBI taxonomy): domain Eukaryota; kingdom Metazoa; phylum Chordata; class Amphibia; order Anura; family Pelobatidae; genus Spea; species Spea multiplicata. The sequence continues at coordinate 11,082 of VKOC01001424.1, read as the reverse complement.
GTTTGCATATATGTTGACTAGGGGATGGGTTAGATACAATGCCAAAACTCAGCATGCAGAGAGGTCTGTACATTAAGGTTCAAGATGAGTCAAGGTAATGGTCAGATCAATTAGACTTGACCACCGTTTAAGTAAACTTGACCAAAGACCATCAAACATAGAGCAAGTCCTATGATAAAGCATAGCGGCTTATCTATTCACTGAAATTTGGATTAAGCTACCCAGGTTAACTCCAAAACAAGAGACTCACAATAGTTAATTTGACAGCACTCGACTCAGCACATGAATGAAGTAGCGTCCAGTTTCGGTACCTCTTTTACAAATAAAACAAGAGACACTTCTTTATTTCAAACTTTTATTAACGTCAGAATGGATTTATTTGTCCGCGGTGCGGACTTAAAAACACTTCAGCACCGCGACACTCAACCTTTATTAATATGTCATAAAGTGTCAAATATTATAAACACAACAAATTTGACACAACATATATCAATAATTATTGTCAAAACGAAAGACAACATAACCAATTGTAACCATTAATAACCAAATTAATAACCTGCTGGTATGGGCGTGTCCACCTGTATCCCTGCTGAAACTGCCGGCATCCCCCAGCGCGGCAGTCACATGACCTTACGATTCACAGAGGCGCATGCCCCTGGAGTGTCCTGCACTTACACCTCTGTGCACCACAAGTAACCATACCTAGATGGTTAACTCCTGCACCGTACCAGCTTAACAAAACCAGAGTACCCGGCAAAGCCAAAAAAGTAGGGGAGGGATGGGCGGGAAAAATCTCTTTGAAAATAATTGCCCCTATAGGCCACGACCCTTCCTTATATACCCCCCAGGGAGGGTAATTACCCCCTCCCCTCTGGCCCTGCACGTGCCACCAAACTTAACTCCTTCAGTGCTAAAATTTCCGCTTAGTCATGCCTTAACCCCTTAAACCGGCTTGACCATGGGTACCTCGTCCGCACTACATTCATGGGGCCCCTCTGTCCATAGTTGCTGTATGAACTAGCTTTGTTGAGTATTACTGACTGGTAACTCAGGTCTCACTGATTTCGCCAGTAATGTTCCAATACACACACATCCGCAGTGAACAAAGTCAGATCTGTACCAGCAGAGACACAGATTTTTGTACTCATCTGCTAGGCAAACATAAACATCTCGCCGAGGACAGTCATGACCTCCCTGAATGTAAATGCAACAAGTCAAAACTTTTTGATCTCCCATGCCCTTGGACAAACTTAATATGATTCCCCCTCATCCTTGTTAATGCCGCTGCATATGTAAAATGTAGAAATGGGAAAGTACAAGTATTTTCAATTTATTTTCTGCCTATTTTCTTACTTTAAAATGGCAGAATAAAACATATCTAATATAAAAGAAGGAATGGAACATTCGGCCCTCTTATTTTCTCTGACTATAGAGTTTCTTGTTAAATAGGATAAAGCCCTTGGTATAACACCATTCTAAATTGTACTGAGCACAAATCCATTTCCATAAAACTGAAGTCCCCTTTTCTCTAGATAAAGCAGTGAGTGTAGTGGCTTCTATTAATACTGAACAATACTATGGCACTTATCATTGAAAGACAATCAGCAGCAGGATTAAACCTGAATTTTATTTCAGAGAATATATAGAAATATATCTTCAGTTCATACAAGGAAAATGTACTGTATTGAATATTATATCTGCAAGCATATTCCATAACATAGGTTATGCATGTAATACTTCTGAATATACTCTAGTTAAAAAAAATCAGTCACAATATATATTTACATTTAGTAAGGGTGAAATATATGACAGGATAGAGGGAGAAAAGAAAAAAGAGGGAAGGAAGGACAGAAGTAGACAGTGGAAAGAAGGGATAGAATGAAGAGAAAGGAGGAAGGATGGATGGAAAAGTGGAAATGAAAGAAGCATAGGAAGGGGGGAATGATGGACGGAAATTTAATAACATAAACCTATGACAGCAGACTAATCTTCATCTGCGATCTCCAATTAGCCTCCTCCATTACAAATGATTCTTTGGCACCCTGCGATCCTCTAAATGCTGTCTTAATGGGATGCCTTTCAATGACGATTGAATGATATATCATGTCATTTCTGGCATATCATATGGTACAACAAAGCCACCAACCTCTATATGAGAAAGAATGCATGGTTACATCATTCATCTGCACAGCTGTCCTTGTATACAAATGAGTAACTTGCACATAAATGAGCTATAAGATAGAGGCTGGAAGAATTTGACTATGGTATCAGTGCTACCCATTCCAGCAAGTGCGGCTAACCCCTCTACCACATGTCATTAAGCACTGCAGTCATGTCTGCATCTCACTGTATCTTGACAAGTGATTTATTGGACACCATAGTGTGCTAAACCATGCATAAAGCTTCCTGATGTTTTAGTCTATCATATATTACAGTGGCATGTATTATTAGAAACGTATAAAAATAATGATACTTTTTTTTTTCTCAAAAATAGTCTCCTAATTTCTATAGGATATAGATTCCCACTGATTTGGATTCTTATCACAATTACCAAGGCAGAAATCCATTCAGGTTTATATAACCTCTGACCAAGACAATTTGTGTTACAAATTAAATCAACCTCTGAAATAAAATCAGGAGTTGTAAACCGGTCTATTTAGCTTTAACAAATAATTAATCTCATGCAATAGGAAAATGAATGAATCAAAAATACCACCACTGCAAAATCATGCTGCCGTACTTATGAGTCACTGGCCCATTTACCGCTATATTTGATTCGGATATGGCCTAAAGCTGCCGTGCCATTTGTACAGTTTCCAATTATGGAAGACTGCTTCAGGCACCTGAAACCCTAGTATTTGTATTATTACCATTATTCTAAAATGTTATAGGTTTTCTAAAAAAAATACACAGAATTAATTTCAATAAATTAAGTATGATGGCCAAGCTCTTCTAAGGACTATGGGATGCCCCATGACCCAATGCTAGCTGGTTGATATTGCTTAACCCAGCTTTTCTCATGGCAGGTACAACCTGTGGTCTGCACTCAGGTATTAGTTTGGGGAACTCAGTAAAGACTTATTCCAGAGGCCCCAAGCCTCCTCCCCCCAAAAAAGTCATTGTTATTAAGCCTTTTAATGATCCAGCAAGTTCCACAGATGGGGTATTTTAACCCAGGCTTTCTTTGGTCTATTCACAAAGAAGTTGAGTGACTTTAATTTGATTGACCAGACTCGATTGAGGTTGCATGCCCTTTCACACACACAAAAAGAAATCCTTGCATATTCCCTAGTGCTTTCAATCTTACAAGTTCTATCCCAGGGCATGTAAGTGAGAGGGTTCCCAGAGGGTTCCCCCGATCAATTAAGAGGGGGGAAACTATCACATTATGTATTCCTTTACCCTGTGCATGGTTGGACAGGGGTGATAAAATAAACCCTGGGGAGCAAAGATCCCAACTACACCTCATCACACCCCTATCTGCTGTTCAGAGGAATGGAGGGTTAAGTTTAATAAAAGTAGCTTATTGGAGGCATGGACCCCATTCAGTGCCCCCCATTTATTATAAATAAAAAATCCTTGACCAACTGCCCTCCTCCTCCTCCTGTCCACTGGGTGGTGGGTTAAATTGCTTCAAAATACTCTTTGGAAAGGTACGCATCTCATCCCGTGCCCCTCACCCTCCATCACTGCCTTATGAAATGGAGAGGGTAGACAGGTTAAAGAAAAAGTTAAACATTTGAAATACAGAATTAAAATTGCAATTCAAATTAAGCAATGGTGTAAAAATTCAAGTGGATAGTGTTCGTGAGTTCAAAATATCTGTCCATAATAATGTGCTTAATATCTTCTCTTACTCAAGAAAGAACCTTTGGGAGAAGGGCTGGGCCCATCCTATGCGTTACACATATTTTCATGACAAATCACAACATACAAGGCTTGGGGTACTTTATATTTGTTAGTTTTCAGTTACTTATTTCCCTGTAAAATCTTGTTCCATTTTATATCTCCTATCAGTACAGATGTTTTTTTTAGTGGGTAAATGGCAGCTTGTTATAAACTGATTTTGTTATCAAACACCTTTATATTTGTGTTAATTGTTTAGAGACCCAAACTGAACAAAAAAAAAAGTAGTGTGGCTAAAGAAATGGCACAAACAAAGAATTCTGCGATATGAAGGTTGCACTGTGCTTCCATGCAAAACAGCATTGAATGACTTTGGAGGGACCGTACTCAGAGAACAGGCTGGGACTGTCACCTGGTCCAGAGAGGATGTTGTTAGATTGTGTTAGGTTGGGTGAGCTGTCAGAATAAGATAAATGGTGTTCAGTTGTGCCATTAACCTCTGACATTTTTGACAGTACAAGGCTGTGTACTGTAGGAAAGCAGAATATTTACTTTGCTTCTCCTCATAATGTAAAAAATAGCAGAAATCAAGGAAAAGTAAGAAAAATAAAGGATAATGTATAGTCTATATTAATGCACTGGCAGCACTGCAATCTTTAATTCTACAAAATTATAAAAAAGACAGAATACAACAATATAATCTAAAAGAAAATATTTACCTTGTCACATACGATCATACATTTAAAAAAGAAATAACAATAAACATCAACAAATGATTTATATTCTAGTCCTATTAACTGTAAGGAACTAGCTGAAGATAAAAGGCTAAGCAATCACGTATTGACAGAAGCACGGAATGAGAGTCTTTAAGTCTTGAATTAAGTCATAAGGACTTTTTTCATGACAAGTGCACATGAAGGAGCACACTTTATATGCTCATATATATATATATAATATATAATATATATATATTATATATATATATACTAGTATTTACATTTTTTGAGACATAAAGGGGTTGGTACTGGAGTTAGTGGCCAAAGTGACCTTACATGTTTTGTCTAGGATATGCAAAATAATTTTTTTTATATAGTTTCAAAGAAAATTTGAGTTATCCGAAGAAGTTAGTTAGCAAGCTAAAATAATAATGAAGGATTAAAAAAAATGATAGATTTATAAAATAAGTATAAATAATCTTTTTTATGTGATATAAACACTTTAAAATATAAAGGCAAAAAGCATGCTTATGCCTTGATTTTCTTTGTACAGCAATACAAAGCAATACAAATATTGAATGACCATCTATAGGTGCACAGGGTGCCAATTTTTCCAGGAAACTTTGTGATTCGACATGTTGCAGACCAACATATGTACAATGATATCCTGTAGCATATGGGATGTATAAGCTCACAAAAGGCAATAACCTATTTGTTTATACATTCCTCATTTTGCAAGGCATTTTGTGATGGAAAGTAACATGAAAAATGTATGAAACGGCCAATGTGGTAACCCAACGAACAATCTTGGTAGGGCCACTCATGACTTGGACTCCAGTGATCGAATGCTGCCATAAGCAGCAGCAGCAGACATCCTACATACAGTTTTTTGGATACAGATTAATCGTGACCTTAGGCTTGTGAGTATGGAATTATGGAAGTAAAATACCAAAAACGAGAATACCAAAATATAATATAACTGAATAAGATTTGGGGGCTCATATGCCATAACCTCCTCTTCTAAAACTACATGACACTCATGCAGTGTGTCTTGGCTAATGTCTACTATAGCAAGATGACCATGGAGGAATGCTAAAGGAGCACGGATTAATAAAAAGTGCCTGGGACGGGTCACTGACCTGGCGGCGGTATGAGTGTGTCATTCTCTGACCACGCAGGCTGACAGAAAGTATCCCTCACCCATCCGTCCCTTTGAACAATTGGAAATACTTGTATTTAATATATACATTACTTATATAAGTTTTGCACTATTATCAGTGAAATATGAGATACCTTTAGGGACCTATACATGTTATGTATGCCGGTGATGTCACAATGAAGCTTATTTTATTGTTTATTTTTATGAAGTTATTTTATCATTTTAGTAATTTTATTTTTCTCTAAATAAATTAAAATAAAACTTTTTTTTTTCTTTTTCCACTTGTGGGAAGAGGGAGAAACATTATTTCCCACTCTCTTCCCTGCGATCCCCCTGTGATCCCCACATTTCCATAGCCTTGGGGATCACAGTGTGTGAATGGCCAGTAGAGAGAGCTGGGATATCCGAGCAATGTCTAGACAGCCCCTACAGGGAATATCCTGTCCTTGTTGAACCTTCTGGTTGATGTCATTAGTAACGTCTTCCAGAAGGGAATGCAGTTTACACAATTGGGCATTCTTTTGGTAGCAGCTTACAGGCTTTTGCACCGGCAGCCTGTACAGAGGCTGCCCTCAGCAGGAAGCCAACAATACAGTGGGAAGTCCAGACTGTCAAAAGCCAGGTTGATCTCCCATCCAGGGGCAGGGATATCTCCCTACTGCTGCAAGAAACTCGGGACGTACCTGTACATCCTAAAGGGTTTCTAAGCTTTTTAGGATGTACATGTACGTCCATAGGGGACTGAAGGGGTTAATTTATTAGCTTGTAGTTGAGGGAGGGGCACTGGTTTGCAGCATCTTTTTTTGGGGCCGCTGACCCAGAAGTGACATCACAGTGTTTCTGGAAATAACTTGGCAGTAAATCCAAAAGTCAAACAGTCTTTCGGCAGCCTTGTTGGCTGGGGGGATCAGTAAGCTCGGGATTTGGTTATTTGGCCTTGAGTAGGATGCTGTGCCATCTATCTTCTACAATTTCTTATAAACCATCTAACCTCATGTAGGTTGCAAAACTGTAATGTGTGTTTAAACATAAATGACATGTTTTTCAACCTCATTTATTAAGTTAATATGTCACATGATCAACAGCTTCAGTCTTGAAGTGATCTAATCGATATATGTATATTGTTGGGACTTGTCTGTATCATTCACGTTCTGCACAAGTTTATTCATTTATTTTATGTTGCACTTTAGTCCACTTCCTCATTTATTATTGTCACTTAGGGGAGTTCATATCTAGTATAGGCTAGTTAGGAGGAAATGTGTACTCTATCTCAGATGTCCTGAGTCCTTATGTCATCTCATAGGTATTTTGCCTTTGTTGGATAGCCAGATGCCCTCAACCCCAACCAGGGCTAGATAACCCTTCCTGGTTGGAGGTTACCTCCCTCAAATTCATGCCTCTTTGCTATTAGCTATGCCATCCGCAGCGTTGTTCCCTATTCTACTGCAGAGCTTGTATTATCTCAGGTTGTATGTCTAGGCTCAGGTTACTATGCTAATTAGGCTCCTTTCTATAATTATTTGTAGACATGTCGCATTGGTCAGACCAAGAAGACATGTTGTTGCTTCCCTGTTCTCCTGCTCCAGTTTTGGCTGTCATGGCCTGACCATCGGTCAGAGCTTGGACTATTCCTAAACTGGCCAAATTATTAAGGAAGAGCATCCTGTTTTTGACCACGGCCAGGAAGGTAGAATTATCCCAGCTGCTATTTACCAGACCTTCATCTCCTCTGCCCGGGACTGGCACCCTCAAGTAGCCTCTGTCGAAATAGCTTAAATGAGGGACATGCTCACCTCACTGTTTTGGCTGCAGGTCCTTTTTTTTAAAAAAAGATTGATTTTCGATTTAGTAGCCCCTCATTCCTCGTCATTTCCCTGCATCAATTCTTTTATCCCTTAAATATGTCTCCCTAGATAACACCTTCATTCAAGCTATAGTAAAATCAGGGATAGGAGCATGGTTGTCCAAAGCTAACATCACAGATGCTTTTGAGTTGTTACCAATTCATCCAGGACTATGCCATCTGCATGGGATCAACTGGAGGGAAAAGTATTTGCTCGCTACACATTTAACTTTCGGTGCACTAAGACCTTGTGTTGGCTCCTGTAGAATTCCTGCCGTTGTTCCATGGTTATCCGTTACCTGAAGGTTTTTTTAACCGTTGAATCCCCAGATTCATCCCCTTCCAATTTGCATATTCTTCTGGAGTTGTTTGCTGAGCTTGGAATTCCAGTAGCCCAACCCAACAAAGCAGAACCAGACACCTCTACTGAATTTTGGGGTATAGTTTTAGACTCCATTAGGATGGAAGCCAGCTTACCTGAACCTAAGCTTATAAGAATTCAGAAAGAAAATCAGAGTTTTATGAGTTCTTCAACCTGCTCAAGAGTCCAATTCCAGTCCTACTTAAGGACACTTAAACTTCTCTATGCGTATAATTCCCCAGGATAGGCCTTTCATTTCCTATATCCTGATGCTTTTGTCTAAATCCCATGAGTCATGCAAAATTATCTGAATAGGTAGCTAGGTCTGACCTGGACATATTGTCTAGGTTTCTTGGGACATGGAACAGACATCCTATGTTTATTCCTCTTCCCTTAGGGGAAGTCATCTTCCCCATTCCTATCTATGTGCCCCTACCACAAATATAAAGTAAGTCTTTGAACATCTGAATCAATATGATTTATCTTGCTTATCCTATGTTCTTTAAGTCAATGTCACCACAGGTTCATTGTTATGGTTTAGTTAAAATTCTCGATAGACTCTTTAGCTTCTAAACACACATCACAGTATGTTGATGGACTGTATTATGGAGATGTGACATTTCCTTTATAAATATATATCCCTCTTCATTAAGATATGTCTTCAAATAACGGACATGAAATGTAAAACAGTGTATTATTAGACAGCATGATCTTTCTTGGTATATAATGTTCTGAAGTGTTTACTCGCCGCACTGCATTAGGGAAATAGCTTCTAAAAAGGTTTCTATTGAACCAGGAGACATTATTGTACAAATGCATTTACTGCAGATAGAAATTAGAGAGAACAGAATCTATTTTCTGAGAAGAAAAAAAACTAAGCTAAACCCAGAACCTATTCGCTGTAACTTAATCACTGTAAAGAAAATAAACATTGCTCATTTAAAGTGCTTTCAATCTGACTTAGGGAACATTTTATATATAGGGTAGTTGGTTTTAAAATACGTAGAAGGGGAAATGATATATTCTATTGTACAGGGAAAGTTAACCTCTTGAGGAGGCACAGACCAACTATGCAGCTCTTTTGACGTGGTTATCTTGCTACGGTCTGAAACTCAGCACCACAAAGTGGTTCTTTGGGTAAGGTGGGTGCGTGGATAAACCATTCACTCTGCCCACTACTGTATGTATCAAGGGTTTTTAAGTAGGGTTCTTAGGTTGTCCTCAAGTATAAGGATATCAACACCTCTCTCCTAAAATGATTAGCAATGTATTGGCAGCAGCAATAGAGACATATTTGCCACCTACCACACCATTAATCACAGAGATCTGTGAAGTGCTTTTGGGCTCCAGTTGTTTCTGCAGCACCTGTACTTGATCCCGTTTCTCTTTGATATACACTGTGTATAGAAGACTATTAAGACACAAGCTGACTGCTGATGCTATAGTTTGGGATCACTTTCATTTGGCCAACATCTTATCCTTAAATGAAAGTGTTACGTTTGCAATTTTGAGAAGGCAAGTAGTGTAGATAGCAACTCGTGAAACTGTCTAATGATCAGGGCGATGCCATTGGTTGCTATTGTCATAAGAATACTTTTCTCACTTCTTCCACATAACATTTGAACTCCACAATGCAGTTTTTAAGTATTTTATTGTATTTAAAGTGTACTGACACACACTGGAAATCTCACCTACAATCTGGTCGGCTAAAAAAAAGATCAGTAGACTATAGCGGTAACTAATTTTGCTTCTGTTCGTCTCCTTTTTCGTAGGTTTTCTCGTACCATTAAAGTCATCTGCCTTATTTAAGATCAGTATATGCTGGGGCAGAACATTAATTGGTTAGTAAAGGTCTGTTCACCATAGATTTTCATAAAAGGTCAGTCTCATGGAACAACCAGTGTAATATTTCAGTAACACGCTGTGTGAGCACAGCTATCACAATGTTATTATGAAGAATGACCTACAAATCTTAACACTATGAAAGAAATGCATGTAACTGCCAATGTTCCCGTGTAAACACACAATATCTATAATATAGTGCTGTTTGTATACAGTGCAATTAGCTCAGCTTATTTGGCGTTTGTGTCAACAATAATTGAGTCAAAAAGGTAAAAATTGCATATACGTGCATTCACCAATATGGCTGTGGCTGTTGCACAATTTGGCTGCTGCAAAATTAGTTACCGCTATAGTGGCAGCATTAAGAAAACTACTATGAGACATTATTTGGGCATTAACCTGCCCATATTTGTAAACTGGTATTTATAAATTGTATTGATAAATACAGAAATAAGGATAAAGTGACCACGGTTTCTAAAAAACTCATCACCAAATGCTAATAACATGGACCGCAAGAAATGAAGAGGCCTACTCATTTAATTATAGGCTTCCTTCTCATTAGATGAGAGATTAAGAGAAAGCTATATGTATATGAACTCTGTACAGGTTCTTTGTGAAGCCACTTGATTCACAAAAGGTCTAAACTGTTACATTTTGTTTCACTGGATCAATAAATGAAAGCATTTGATTGCGCAATTGTCCTAAATTCATTGTCTTTGTTTCTAGGGCTTTGTCTTGGATTGCATAAAATTGCTATGTGATGTGTTAATTGCAGTAGTATATTGGTAACTAGCACAGACACCTGCACTTGCCTTTCTTCGTAAGTTAATAGCAGAGGAATTAACTCATTAACAAACAAGTTATGCACTGCTATCACTTATTCTATGTTGATTGGACACATCTCCCCTTTGAAAAGAACACTACACAACTTACCGATTTTGTCATCTTGCCATGGGAATAAAATGGCTTAATTTTAACTCTTTACCATCTTTATTGCTTCGGGGGATATTTACAATCTTACATCTGGAACCCCAGTTTAGTCTAACAGTCTATTCCTTTATATCTTTATGCATATTGAATCATTTCTTGTGGTGATTTAATTTGAGTATTCCTTGGAGAGGTTGAAGCGGACTCAAGTCCAGCTCTTGACTTTTATCCGGCCAACAAAGAAAAAGATGTGGAGTCACGTGAGCTTTTAGAACCTCACGGGTCTCGTATTGCCAATATTGTTAATGTTAACCAGTGATACTGTATTAACCAGTTGTGAAGAAATAGATTCTCTCTGATTTTAAAATGCAATCGTTCACATGGATTT
>VKOC01001423.1:0-86091 GCA_009364415.1 Spea multiplicata | reverse complement strand
TATATATATGCTGTGTGACTGAGGATGCGGCTCTGCTTTTCCCCATAAATCTCCTGTTTGTGGTCTGCGTTGCTCTCAACCAACCTCTGAGCTATGATTTTAACACAATGTGGCAACGCGTTTCGCACAGAAATTCCCGAAACTGAGCGTTTGGAACATGTAACATTTTTTTTTTACACTTTTACTATGTTTTTATATCTTTTCTTAACTCTGTTAAGTTACGTTCGGTTTGTAGCTGGATTCTGATTGGCTCACCACTGAGCCAATCACAATACAGATGGGGATTCGAATACATCAGATATTATTCTTCTATGTCTCTCTGTATATTTGGCTACACGTTTTCCCTAAAATGTATATTCGGCCTCCGTCTAGCCTACCCGTTTTTTCTGCTGTAAAGACTGAAACCTTAATCAGTCGTTGGTCTCGTCTTAGATTCAGGAGCTGTCTGTCTATCCCATGCACGTTTAATACCCTCGCTATATTACCCTCTACCACCTCTGCTGGGAGACTGCGCGTAGTTTTCTTAATATATAAATATCCTCCGCTCAGCTCATCAGATGGTTAAAAGTGCTCCCGACTTGTCAAAGGACCTAATATTTATTGACTCCCTTTTAAAAGTTCATTAAACCAGAGAGATTAAATATTGCCATGAGCCGTGCTCCATAAAAGTGGAAATATGGTTCCATTACTGGGTGAAATGTTGTGCTTTGCTCTTAATTTAACTCCCTTGAGTTCTCATCTTTTTCAGTTAAAAGACATTTTTTCCCTGCTGTTAAATTTGACATTTTCAAAGACTCTCGGACTGTTTTCAGCAGGAACTTTAATATCAGACGTTCATTTTCGAGGCAAAAAAAAAAAGCCACTCGCGTTCTACAGATCCTCCGAAATGTCAGCAGTTTTATGCTAAAGCTTTACCTTGTCATTATATCGAATAATACCAGGGAAACAAAAACACGGGCCGCTCTCTATGAAATGGTTTAAGCAACAAGCGCAGACTTCTGCCAGGAACATCCCAGACCGACTGACACGGTGACCTCTGAAACCGAACAAATGGGCTGCCGACAGCCGACTCTGTCGAGGAAACTCCGCCGGTTCTCCCTTTTTAACTGTTAGTTTTGCCAAGAAAAGCTCAAAATTTTGTATTGTGCCAAGCTACGGAAAGCTCGTTTCCCGAATATTGAAAAAAAAAATTCTAATGTAAGGAGAACGTTTCTTTAGAACGCTTGTATGGCGATAATTAATGATGATGACCATCCGAGGGCAAACATGGCGAATAGCGAAACAACATTCTACTGAGATGAACCAAGAGTAGGAAAGAGCTTTAAAGTTATTTCAGGTTCTTCCACATGTGTGGTGGCCACCGTGTACGTGAGGAGGTCCTCGTCCCCTGAGCCGCGGGAATCCGCGTAGGGTTACTAAAGAAATGCAAGATGAAAAGGGGTCGGAGATTCCATGGAGTTTCCTGCAACAGGCAAACTGTTTGAAATCTAATAGAAATTACGTTTATAAAGTGGGATTATCCTATTAGGTATGGCGGCACTGATCCCTGGGAGGGAGGTAAACCTTTGTAGGTTTTACTTTGTTAGAAATGAACTGGCGAAACATTTTATTGGATTGAGCGCGGGAACATTGATCGAGCCAGCGCCCGTCTCCACCGCTGACTGGCGAAAGAAACGCCGCGGACAGGAATAAGGCTCCAAGCTCGCAATGACGAGGAGCCGTCGGGATCTGCACGAAGCCCCCCAAGGAATCCTCCATGTCTCGTTTTATTAATGCATCTCAGAGCTTTGATTTTATTTTTTTTATTTCTTTTTGAGTAGGGAACACCATCTGCAGCTGCCATTTCTTTGCTAAATTACATTTTTTTTAAGACCTTTCCAGGGGGCGATGATTATTTGGGGTCTTTAATCTAAGAGAGGAGCTACCCTAAACCGGGCGCATTCTTGGGACACATTGGATACGTCCTTTGGATGGAATCTGGCATTGCCGTAGTCTAGATATGTTTTGGCAGTATAATGGCGTGGTCCCGCAGCTATATACCATGTCATTTTTATATTGTTTATTTACTGACCCGCTCATGTCTTCCCAATTAAAAGCGAAGCTCATATTAACAGTAATTGCAGTTAAGTTTAGGCCCCCCTCCATTTGCCAGTTACAAGAGCGAGCTGGCACAGCCTACAACAACTTCTTTAAAAGACGCTGTGCATCTTTACATCACAAAGCGCCAGGATATGACATCAGCGATGACATCGGCCATGGAGGGGATGGGTGTTGGCGCATGCATGTTTAAAGACCCTCACTGTATTAAATTCATGTGTTATGTATATGTTCTTGTTTATACAGCAGGGATTTGAAAGGCTTGGTAAATATTTATAGTGCCAATGATTAGTGCAAGGGTTAACACAATGTTTAAACGCAGTGTCTAACTAAACGCTAACAAACAGAAGCATTTCTATTACCTGCAATTATCTGTCCCTGGATTCCAATAATAAAGCGGAACGCCATCTGTTTGGGGGAGTAATATCTGACCTTTCTGGGGAAAATAGATTTTTTTTTTTTTTTAAATATAATAATAATGAGATCTTCTTTTTCAACAGCAGTATTTCCATTCTGAAAGAAGGAACGGTCATAAAGTATACCATTTTTTTGCCACTAAAAAAGACAATAAAATCACCTTGGCAAGTGGTTACAGAAGAAAAATAAATCGCCTTTACAAGTGAGGTCATAAAAAATCATCTCCGCGTTCAATTAAGGAATGAAGGCGCAGTACACCAGACTTACCACTAGGGGCAGCAAAGGCAGAATGCTGTTACTGTACACAGAGTGCTATTTTAGACCGATATAAGTTGCCGTATCTCGATTGAATTTTAAGGCATACAAGTTTTTCTTAACATCTGTATAAAACTGCTAAATATATCCAAATATATCAATGGCGGATGTAAGGCCTGATCATACCAGCTAATGCTAAAATAAAAATATTTCTTTTTAAGGGACATTCCCTTCAATTAATATCTTCTGTGGTGTCATCGGAAGACTCTCTGTTAAAGCGGCGGGATCTTTATTAGCTTTTGTGCCGGCAGCATAATTGATGAATCCAACTCCCGAACCATTTCAGACCTTTCAGCGCAGCGCACGTTTTATTTATTTATTTTTTTAGCAAATTTGTTGCGTTTTAGAAAATAACACTTTCTTTTCCAGTGATTATTGGCCCAGATGATCGAGGTTATTGTTTAGTTTTATACATTTTAGATTTGATTGTATCTGAATCACTGTGCCTCATCCCTAATACTTCTAAATTGCAAAATCCTCTGTATTTTGCCCAATTTTGCTGTTGACGAGTATAAGCTGATACAGGTTTGGTAAAAAAAAAAACAATTATTTCTGTCGGTTTTTTAAGGAAATAAATTCTTAACAAAAAGGACCAATCTGCTAAAATGATTAGATAGCAGTTTGAAAAGATTATAATTTTTGGATAATTATATGTTATAATTTATATATATTTTTTATTTTTAAAATGTTTTGTTTTTATGGAGAAACTTTGTTATGTGTCGAAGCCTCTTTTGTAGCTAACTTTCTTTTGAATACATAAAACTTTACGAAAGGACTAGTCGGGGTACGAAGGATTTACGTGCCGCTATCTCAGAATCATTATTATCAGAAGGATTATTGTGGAAAAATTTCAATCGCCGCTGCTGTCCGCGGTCCATCACGTTGAAGCTTTTCGGCGGTTCCGTTTGTGTCTCGTGCTGTAGTATTTACACGGGAGGTTTATAGCTTCCAGATGCAATCATCTGATTATCGTATAACCGATAATAGTTTATAGGAAGGGCTTTAATAAAATCCAAACACTGGTTAAATTAGAACTCGCCAGTATCTGGCGCTGGGATTGTGTTTTGGGCTCGGAGAACGTGGAGAAGCTGAAAATGTTTTCCCTAACGTCTTGTGATTGACTTCTTTCAGATTCCGAGCTCCTGAGGACGACTCACATCTGGTCTTAGAATTCTGCGTTGTTTGAGCTGCCGGATAAGCTGCGCATGACTCTCCAACGCCCATTTCGGTGTTTGCGTTTCGGCTTCTGAGCTCCTGAGAATGACTCACATGCAGTCTTGTGCTTGCGCTCAGAGTTCCGAGCTCCTGGACGAGCCGGAAATGAAACGCGGGTTCAGAAATGGACGCTGGAGCAGCACAGGAGCCTCGTTAATGGTGTCTCGCGTGACAGTCTCGTTTGGGTTAAAATGCGGCGCAGTTCCACTGATTCAGCTCCTTGGTGAGCAAAATAGCCGTGAAAAATTACATAGGACTCGGGAAACTTGGGAAACTTTGGCGGAGTGGCGGGCAAAGCGATATATATGGCCGTATAGAGTTATAAAATGACAGGATCCCCAATGTTTATGTGCTATGTGCTTTTGGAATTGTACCCGCCGGGTATGCGCTGAATCCTTGCTTTGTTTCGTGCGCTTATCGGTCATTATTATTCTAGCAGCAACCCCAAGAATTTTTTGGCCGTTTCTGCTTTTTAGCTTGTGCGCTCCTCTATCTTTTTGTATCATTTTTCTGGACGCTGGCGAGACGGATTACAAGCTATTGAGAGACTCTCATCCAGTATTGGAATTTTGTCACAGATTTCCTGGTAAACTGGAAAAAATAATTCCGGGATCGGAATTCCATGATATTCTGAGCTCCCTGATAGACGATTTTGACAGCCGCTTAGATCCGTTTGGCCGTCCGGTCTGCCCATTCTTCCAGCTCAAACCTCACTTGGTTCCTCGTCTTATGTTAAGGGTAGCTTTATACCTATCCTATCCACGGAATGATGAAGCAACACCCAGTCTTCGCCTGTACGTTGGATTTCGGAGATAAACTAGAAAGTGCCGTTGTGTTCTGGGTCAGAGCCCAGGCTCCCGGTCATTCACAGTCACGCTTGGCGTTGTGTTTCAGATGACATCCCATTGTGGACTTGCGTCTATAAACCATGGGCCATCTTCACCTTGGTGCTTGTTGCCTAATTGTTTAATAGAAGAGTCTCCCTCCAGCTGTCGGCGCCAGCTCCCCGCGAGGGGTTAATACATTTCCTCTGTTGTCGGATTCTCGGTCTCCCCGCGATTCATTCCGCGTCAGACAGCGTTTTGATTAATTTCTCTATGTGCAGCTGCAGTAATGAAGTGATATCGTGTACAAAGGCCAGCGAGCTGCAGGATGGAAAGTAAATATTTCATTATGGGCGGCTTTGCCTATTTGTGAGTCTTTAAGGGTTTTTGTTAGCGGACGATTCTTGCGTTTAACAGCATATTTTAAGGTCAAACTGCAGACTAACCTGGGAGAACCAAATTCTCAGGGTTTTTTTTGCAGATACGATTTAATTTCCTGCAGACTTGGTCTTGGTGACCCCCCTGAGGCTGAGGACACTTAAATCACGCAGGATAGGCTTCCTAAAGAGCGACCCCGTGTCATAACGTAGGAGAGCCTACCTTGATTGGAGTGGTGGAGCCGCAGTCGGGGGGTCGCGCGCCTGTAAATACCCCGGAGGTGGTTTGGCACCAGTAAATCTTGAACCTCCTCTGTGGAGCTAGACAGGGAGCAGATGTAGTGCGACAAGAAGCTGAAGACGGGTGGCATTAGACTGGAGCATGCAGAGGTGACCGGAAACGACGCCAAGCTGAAGATATAGTATGGCCCGTTCTAGGTTGCAGGAAAAAGGACAAGCTGGGGTCAGCGGTTCAGAGAACAGTCCGCTAGGCGAGGTCAGAAGTCACCATAGGGCAAATCCACAAACGTCGTCCAAAGAATAATCCTGGGTCAGAACTGGTATGGCAGCCAGAAAGGGACAGGCAACTGTGAACGAGAGGAACAGGGAACTGCTGCAGTACTGGGGGTACCGTGGTAGGACCAGAGACAGCGGCAACAGACTGCTGAGTTGTAGTGTTCACAGGGCAGCCCTCCAGCCGCCCTCCACGTCACCGTCCTTCCCGCTCAGCATCGGGAGCGCGGGGCAGTCAGTTCACCATGGAGGATGTGTAAGCATAGACCTCAATAACAATAACTCAATAACAATAATAGCCTGACTGCCTAACGGGGCCATCTGCTCCAAAAATGTGGCATAGGGGTTGTGGTCCCATTGAAAAGCCATGCCACTAGCCGCATCTCCTGAAATATAATATGGCTTCTCGTTTTTCTGCTATTTTTAAGGGATGAATCACTTTCTGGCGTCTTTAAAACAATTTTGTTACCTGCCAAATTCAACAGAAATCTATGCAGCCGTATTCCATACTTTTTCTTTGGTTTGCACCTGAAAATATCCGATTGCGGTCTATGGGGGGGAACTGGTATCCGATTCGCTGTGATAAATGCGTTTGGGATAACGGAATCCAACGCGCTTTCTCACGTTTCCTTTTGTTAGAGCATTTCCGTTCCTGTAAGACGCGTTAGTAGTAATATTTTGGGGCACCTGTCACTTGCGTGTCAAATGCATATAAATATATATATATATTAGCGATAACGCACAGGATGAGCTGAGAGTCCATAATCAAATCTGTTTTTCTCAAGTTTCGCTATTCATCCTTCGCACTTCGGCCTCGATACATCTGATGATATCACCTGGAGCACTCTGCGTAATTACTCTTTGCAATTATCTAGAAGGTGCCATTAGGGCTAATATGCTTTATTAATCCTAATCCCCGAGCCTTTGGGAAAAGTAAAGTGATTTCCTATTATGTCGGGCTTTCCGTGGAAGCTGCACCTTTAAATGTCTGTTAATAATGCCATAACGCAATGTATCTTCATCCGCTCCTTGGTCCAGTGTTTGGGGTGAGAAGGAGACCTCTGAGGGGCTTTAGGGCCGTAGAACCCTGCGATACCCTCATACCCAGCAAACATTCTGACCTCCTAGAAAAAAAAGAAGAGGAAAGAGGGGCTTCAGGGGAGGAAAGAGGGAAATCTGGGTTTCTGCCTTGTGGTTTACGGTGGACATCTTTGACCTTATCTCCTGCCTTGTCCTCAACCAGTTGCCATGTAAATAACTTACGATTTGCGTATTTGCATGAAATCAGAGAGGAATGGGTAAGAAGACGTTTTTTTGCCGTGTCTTCTGATCTGGGCCTTTACTTGGGATAAATTTTAATTCTGTCCCAGCTTGGGGTTTGAGCCTAAATAGTGCAATGGGATTTCCAACCGGTGTCACAGGGAACTCCATTGAAAACCGTCACATAATCACAACCCAAATCATTCAAAATGCTATCACCCCCCCCCCCCGCGTGAAAAAGGTTTTCCATGAAACGACGGAGCCGATCTGTTCCTTAAATGCTTTGTAACGATCTGGATGATCCGGCCTCCTACACTGTGTGCGAAATACAAAGCCCGGCTCGGAAACGGGGGTGGGCTGTACACCTGCCAAAATGACGGCTTCCCATACCCCCGGCGGTGATTGTGTGGAAAAGCACTTAACTCATTCCTCGCCGCCATGGGGTCTGTTGTTATCACCCGCTGCCGTAATTACACAGTGGAGATTTCCTCCGTGCTCGTTGATTATATGGTAAACAAACCATGCCTTGTTCCAGGAGTATAGGCTCTGTGTTTTAACCGGGGCCGCCGTTTAGCATGAGTTATATGGAATGCCGCCATTTAACGTGTTATTAATCGGCCAACACTACCTTTACTCTACCCAATGGTACCAGAAGCTCTTAAACAGGTCTTAAAGGGACAGTCATTTATATGAATCCATCCATACTCCTCTCACGCTGCAGGGTGTTTCGCTTCATCTCAAAGTCGCCCATCTAGCAGGTGAGCGCCAGCCATGAAATGGGCATCGGCCGCCAGAAATCAAGCCAGCATAGCATCTACGTGAAACGCATTTCTCTATTGCCCCTTTAATCAGACGGATGGGTAATTGTAGCTTGTTGAAGCTTTGTCGTGCGGAGATAGACAATAGATCAGCGGCAGGGAAGGTGTTAACTGCGCTATGTGGCACTGACAGTGTCTGCCCATCATTTCACAGCAGACATCTCGCTCGAGTGACGGCTTCGTGCCCGGAGAACGTTTTAAAGTCGCTGGTTTAGTGAAACTCAAACCGTCAGATGCGTAATTGCAGGAGGAAATCGGAAAGTTGTCTCGCAGAGCAGAATGCGGCACCTTTATCATCCTGCAAACGCATCCAGCCGGACTCTGAAATTACCAGCCCGTCCCAAAAACCCCCAGCACAATGGTGACGTTTTTTCACGGGCCAGTGTCTTCTCCATTTGTGCCGCGAAGGTTCGATTAGAACGGAGGAATCCAGCATGAAGTCCCCGGCTGCTGCCAGCGACAGATCATCTTCGGCCTCCCGTCTTCTTGCTGCTCGCTGTGCTGTGTAATATGTAAAGCAGATCCATGGGTAAGACGCTTCCGCAATACCTGGTTATCACGCGGGCCGTGAAATAGGACTCCTTAGCACGGCCCTCCTTCACGCCTAAACTCCATTTAGCTTCAATCCGAACGCTTGGCGTTCCCCGAGTAACTTAATTAAAAGAAATATTGCGCAAGACACGCAGAAGAAGCTCGCCTGGTGACACCGAGCTGAAAGATCTCTTATTGATACAAAGTGTCCGATTTGCGAGGAAAACGTGATGTATTGTACTCCCAAAGGTATCATTCTTTTGCGCTAATTAATCAGAAAACTGCAGTCAACCCCCCTATTAAGCTTTAAAAAGGCAATATCGTTTTCACACACATACGCATAAAAAACTAATTGGAAAATTAAAAATTGCATTGCAAGTCGGGGGAAACGCAGAGCAAAGAGTAGGAATCGCTGATAAGAATAATTGTTGAAACCTGTCTTTCTCCGAAACGAGACAAGACTCAGGTCCTGAGTGTGAGGGGCCAGATAAAGCCAAGCATGTGCCATTGGAGCCGTCGGAGGAGATTTACAACATCTAGAACATATGTGTATTTTCGTTCGGTGGAAAGAATTTGTCTGAAAGGTGGAATTGATTGTTCAATGGATATTGGTAAATAATGAACACGGAGATGAATATTTGCTAATTATGACATCAGAACATTAGACATTTGCAGTAGGGGATCTGAATCTTCTTAAGGGTCTATACTTAAATGGTTAGAACTACATTGGTTTGTTATTAACTCATTAGTAATGGTAAAGGAGATAACAGAGGTTGCCCAAATTGTGATAGTTTGTGTGTAACGTCTGAGCATTGCCAACATGGGTGTTTATTAAAAAGAATGGCCTCCAGCTTTGACAGTTTTTGGCCCCTTTTCTGAGTATGAAGCCACCTCTGAGTAGAAATAAATGACATTTAGCCGGCTTCACAATTTGAGCTCCCAAGCTGTTTCCAGGTCAAGAAACCTGGGTTTGTGAGTAAATACCCTGCTTAGTGAAGAATTGGTTTCTAGAAAGTAGATGCCAACTCAGTTCCTAAAACGTTGGTGTTTGTGAATGAGACCCCTCTGTCGATTTGTAACACATTGCATTGTGCTACGAGATTTATTCTTGCCCTACTCTGTTGCCCCCGCCTTGCTTTGAATCGCTGGTACGGTGTTTATGAATTATCGTCCAATCAGAACGCAGCTACCAGCATAACCTCGGCGTTGCCGGCATTCTTTGCACTCAATCTGAAAGACGGGCTGGGGGTATTTGAAACATCTTTGTGGATACTGTTAAAAATGGCACATTTTATAGAAAAAAAAAAGAACAAGTTGTATGTTTAGCTCGCCGTCCTTATAAAAAGTTATTTTATCGCTAACAATGTGTACTTCATGACAAGTATCTCACAAGAAGTGATGGAAGGTGTTGTATTTGGCTTGGAGGGCAGCTCTGGGGGCCGCAGCTAGCAGACTCGCGGGACAGAAAGAGAGATAATTTAGCGGAATTCTGTTTGCCACAATGGTTTCTCAAGTACCCTACCAAATAACAGTCGATAAGTTAAGAGGAACATTGTCTCCATCAATAACTATGTTCTTGTCAAATCAGAGAGAAATATCAGCCCCATGGAGATTCTCCACGGGCCTCGGGCGAGACTGCCTGGAAGCTATAGACATTTCGGGCTGAGGAGGTGTTTAGAGAGACACTTATGAGGATGCGCGCTGTCAATCCTCTTCCCCTAGTTACAAAAGCTCAGAACTCCATAGAAATTATCACCGGCAAGATAAACAGCGAAAAACATTATGTTCCGAGTGATGTTTCGGTCAATAATTGAAGGTTCTAAAATAGAACAAACAGATACTTTTTTCCCCCCACTTAATATTTGTTCCAAGATGATTGTAAACAATGTTATTTAATGTTAGCTTTGTGACATCAGCCTTTCCATTTAAAGAATGAAGAAAAGAAGCTTTTAACAAACTAAATCGGCAATGGAGCAGATACCTGAATGTTCGACCTTCATACTTTCAACCCATTCTAGGAGCTCTCCGTTTGCGTGAATCCAGCTTTAAATAGAGTTGGTGAATAGAAGATTAAAGGGCTTTGTGGATTGTATCTTTTCTTTTCAATACTGAATGATAGTAACACGCAGATTTAGGGAAATGGCAGGTGGAATGTTATATTCGTGAAGGTTCTTCAAGGTATAGGTTGTTGATTCTCAGAAACCTTACGCAGACCTGCGACGCCATGATGTTGGCCTTCCCATGTGGGCCAAGAGACAAGGACTGGCACGGGTCTCCTTCCAGAAACATGATTGCCACCATCTTAAGTACGCATTAAGACATCACAGATGGTCTTGCCATGGTGGGATAATCTCTGGAGCCATTACATATATTATTCGATCATGCTTAAGTAGTCTTATCAGCTAGTGTCCTCTGGCTTTTCCTTCTACGCCATGTGAGAACCAGTTGGCTTCCACCATCCTCGCAAGTAGAGGAGCATCTTAATGCAAAAGAGCGTTCGTGGAAATCCCATGACAAATAGGATGGCTTCTCCCCCTAACAAGCTGAGGAAGGGGAATTTTTATTACATTCAGAACATCTTTATCAATCCGTAAACCCAATCCCATTGGCTTATTCAATATACTGAACCATAAACTATAGGTTGTTATGACAGGTGACCTTTAAGTTTGTCTACCCAGGTTCATCAGTTTGTGAATTTTCTTTAATAAATCAGTTTGCTCGGCGTCGCGGCCGAGTTAAAGGGATCGATTCCTGCGCGGGCCAAGTCCAACATTCAATGGCTGTTTTATGGAATTTCAATTACAATTTATGGAAATCTGTTTCCTCCTAAGAATACTGTGAGAATAAGCCAGTCAGCCTTTTTTTTTCCTAGCTAAACTTTAGTTTTATTGCTTTTGAATTGTTCTCCTTGAAAGTACGCGATAAATCAATGGGGTACATTTTTTGCCAGGGAATGAATATTTCTGATGTCTCGCGTCGGCTGATAGAACCGGTTCGGTTTTTACGATCATTGGCTGAGCCGTTTTTATAGGGAAATCTTCTCCACCACATTTAATTTCATATACGGAGCAGAGAATGAAATGCTTTGCCTGCCATGCCCCAAATAACGCTCCGACGACAATGGCGTTAGAACGGGGAGCGAATAACCTGGCATTCTGTGCTGTGAGCAATGGATACATTTACTGGGATTAAAGGTGGACTTTATGAGAAATAAAAACACAATGCAACGAAAACTATCACTATAACCGTTCATATTTTTATTTTTGTTCTTTTTTGTACGTTAGTAACTGTAACTTGTTTGGGGTAGCGGTATTAGTCCAGTGTATAAGAATGCAAAAAAAACCCAGAATGTTGCAGAATCTCGTAATACCTTTTTTATTGGACTAAAAATAATAGACGATATTTTAATAAATAGGTTTTTATAAATAGTTTTTTTTTTTCTTTTCATAAGTTAGTAACATTATACTTTACAGCGCTGACACCTGCCTCCACCATTGGCACAGCCCTTTCCCATGATCCCTCGGTAAAATCTGCATTGTAATTCTCCCATCAGCCCAAGCAGGAAGTTGTGACTCACTTCCTGTTCTCTCCCGTCAGCTCACGCAGGAAGTTTTGACTCGCTTCCCGTTCTCTCCCGCGTTCTTTTAGTCAGTGAGCCTCTAGCGCTAGAGATTGTTTCCAGCCGCGCAGGTTCCGCTGTAAAGCTATAATCAGGAATATCTTAGTGTGGGGCAGAGCCGAGGAAATAATATATTTTTTTAGTAATTTTGATAGTAATACATTTTTTTAAAAAAAAATTGGTTGATTAAAGAACGTGAGTTGTGGATACTCTAGAATGTGAACGTTCATCAGATCTGCCGTGTTCACTGTGTCCACTACCTAAATTTTTGGTAATTTGGGTTTTCTATATAATTTACTGAATTGTAGCCGAAGGCCTCTGTATATATTTTAATAAAGTAAGACTCATACAATAAATCATGTAATAATAAAACAATATTCACAAAACATCTAAAACTTACATTTGGTTGAATTCACTAGGAAACCCCCCCAAAAAACTCCCCTTACAGTTCTCCTGGATATTTTGTGTGGAGTCCTCCATGGTTGGGGGTCAGATTCTGCTGAGTGATTACTTGGCTGGCATGAGTTTAGATAAAGAATACACGAGGCTACACATCCCAGAGCCTGTCCCCTTAGGGAGCTTATTACTCTGCAGTCCCGATGGATTTTAGGATAAAGTACTCTGTTAGTTCTGCTGAGCTGGGCATTTTGAGAACTCGCCTGCTCGTCGTCTTCCTGACTATTCACCCGAGAGCTGGTTAATTACAGAGCTGGATGGGCACAGAAAGAGGGCATGACAGTGTTAAATGGATCACAAAGACAGCAAAGTCTCCACACCGGGTGACTGTTTGTTGTAGATCGTCTTTAACGTGTTTACCAGAAAGCAATGCGTATATGTGCTCGCTGCCCATGGTGCTCGCTGTCCATGGTGCTCGCTGTCCATGGTGCCCGCTGTCCATGGTGCCCGCTGCCCATGGTGCTCGCTGTCCATGGTGCTCGCTGTCCATGGTGCCCGCTGTCCATGGTGCCCGCTGCCCATGGTGCTCGCTGTCCATGGTGCTCGCCATGGTGCCTGTCCATGGGCCCTGCCGTCCATGGTGATCCGCTGCCCACTTCGCTGCCATGGTGCTCGCTGTCCATGGTGCTCGCTGTCCATGGTGCTCGCTGTCCATGGTGCTGAAACATCCATTACCCATATGTGTCTGCATTATATATGTATTATAGATACTGAAGAGATCTCACGATGTTCAGCTTGGAGGGGAGAAGAGAGAGGGGATGGGAGAGAGACAGACAGGGGAGAGAAGAGAGAGAAGGGGATGGAAGAGACAGACGGGGAGAGAAGAGAGAGGGGGATGGGGGAGAGACATTTAAATACATAAAGGGATTTGATAAAGGACAGAAGGGGCTTTTTTTCAAAGGAAAAGAAGAGTTACGACAAGCGGACATATTGGGTGGAATGGTCCTTATCAGAACTCTGTTCTTATTTTCTGTTGTATATCTGTGCTTACTGTCCATGGTGCCAGATATTACCTTTTCATCTCTGTACTCACACTTGATGTCATTATCAGCCTCTATCTAATTTCGTCTTTGTGTGCAAAATGTTTTTTTTTAAATAAATCCTGATAAGATTGACCAATGTGTGACTTTTTACATTTTTATTGAAGCGTTTGGTTCTCTTGGGTTTGTTGGCTTCATTTTAAAAGATTTTTGATACATTTCTGTAAATCGGCGGATTTTTTTTTTTAATATGCTGTTTTTAGCTTTTCAAATGTCTTCTCTTCTATAATTAGGCTTTTTTTCCCCAGCATATTGGAAGCAGAACAGCTTCTCTCTGCGAGATAAAATATTTCTGTTTTATACCGGTGCTTTTGGAGAACGCACAAAATTTATTTCCAGTTTTTCCTGTTCTGCAGTTTTGTTTGCAAAGCCCAAGCCCTAAATTATCTCATACATCCTGCTCATTTACACGGGCACAGCCATGCGCGGGACCCTTTAATTTACATTGGCAGAGAGATGCCCGGGCGCTGTCGTTCTAGGCGGAGAAATTCCCAAGAGCTATTGATTTACGTGTTCCTAGCGCTTCTCGAAGACAGACGCTCCAGATCCACAATATGGTGAATTTCTGTTCATTTAAATATTTGTGCTTTTATTAACTCTTTTTTTATTAAGAAAGAGACAGAGAAGAACTTACTGGACACTCGTAATGGAACTCCATACATCAAACCCATATGGATAGATTTTGCGCCTCATCGATGTTGTAGGAAGGGATAGCCTCGCACCGGTCTGGATAAGTGGATGATATACCCCACCGTTATGTTTGAGTAAGCTGTATGTGAGTGTGAGTGTGTGCATGGAGGCTATAGATTGTATCGAAGCCATTAATAACAGCCACAGATGAGAGACCAACCCTGTACAAAAGCGTGGCTGTACGTCCAGTACATATCCAGGGACCACCAAGTCCCAGCATCCCTCGCGCTCCCCCAAAAAGGACATATTGCCTGCATCTACCCTGTGATCCTTAGTATTGTCTTTAATTAATCTTCTCATTTTATCCTTTGTTTCTTTCTTTTTAAACTGCTTCTTCCCAGTTGGTGTCTTCCCCGCCACGTCCCTGCAACCCCTCTCTCCGCTCTAAATGTTTCTTCGAAGAGTTTTATCGCAGACGTCTCCTGAAGTTTGTGGTTTCTCGCCCTGCACGCCAATAAACATCCAATGATCTTTTTTTCGCATCGTGAATCCCTTCCCTCGGCTCTCGCGGGACGGCGTTAATTACACGTCTCTCAACCCGGCCACGCTCTCCCTGGGATGAGTTTATGGGATGGGGAGGGGATGGAATCAAATTCTCGTTGGCGATCGCAATATAATATTTGAGTGGTTTTGAAATGTATATGGAAGCAGTCATGCACTCCGCATCCAGATCCACCTTGTAGACCCAACTGGGGCACCTGTAGACGTCACCCGTCATTCAGCTGATCGTCGAGCCTCTGAGCCGTCAGTCGATATCTACTTGAAGACTGCTCACCGACATTTACATGCGGTTCCTATAAGATCCTTTTAAAGATGAGGAGACTGATGGAGGTAAATTGTCTGTGACCATGTACAGTGGGTGAAGGACTTCCAGATAATGGAGCCAAGGAGGAGAGAGAGACCCTCGGCTCTGCTGTATAAACAGGACTCATTTGTCATTTGCCTCGAACCTCTCATCTTTCTTTTAATGCGCTTTTCATGGACAGCTATTTCTCCCGGCAGAGAGACGGAGGTCTGGGGGTGCGTTAACCCGCCGGGTGCTTTGTAATCGGTTATAACTCAAAGGGTTTCATTTCAAGGGGTTCAGCTGTAGCGGTTAATTAAGAGGTCTGAATATCTTAATTCCAATGAAACGCTCGGTAACCTTACAGTTCTGTTCATTCAGCTTTACAGACAGATGCCTTTACTGCAACAATCAGCTTCCAGCGGTGGGGCGGAACAATTTAATGGGGAGGAATAAATATGCAGATTCTGTGACAAGCGGCACTGACGGCTAAGGCTTCCACAGCTATTCAGAATCCGAATAATTAGATAATAATTTTATGTTGGTATTTGACTATTTTATTCTGCTATGTTGCCAAAAAAAGAATACAGATGGTGAGGTTATGGGTTGGGTGCATCTGGTCCGTATCTGTAGAGTTTCTTTTTTTTATTATGACCTCACAGCCAATAGTTGAAAGATTGTGTCATGGATCAGTTATCTATGACATCTACTGTGTTTGTCCAGTCCCTCTTTCCCACTTATCTGTTAAATAATCAATAAATCCTTACTCTCTAGTAAGATTTTCTGTCTGTGTAGCAAGAAATATCTTGCTGTCTACTAATAACCCAGATATTTACCTCCTTTCAGCTCTTGATGCCCCTCTTTCTAGGGGGTCAGAATGTTTGCTGGGTATGAGGGGATCGCAGGGTTCTACAGCCCTAAAAGCCCCGATAATGTGTATAGAAACAGCAGGAAACGGCTTTATAAATTAAACGGGGTAAATAAACCCCATTATTCTTCTAAATGCCCCGCCCAGTTACACAAAAACCCATTAGGCTGGACAAAGCCCCGCCTCTAACCACACCTTCATTGGAGATCAATATAGATAGATTTGCTGTTTTCCGCTATATATATATATATATATATAGTGGAGATGTTTAACGTAGACCGTCGTCTTCATCCAGCCTGGCCCATGTAGAACAAAATCAACTCGTATTTTATAATTCTGCTGCATCCGTCCTGTTTATTCAGGCATCGATCAGCTAAATCGTTTTTACCAAGCACTTGCTAGAAGTCTCGCCCCTTTTTGCCCCTGTCGGTAGTAAATGCGCGTCAGCCAAGAGTGCCTTTCGTTACCTTCCCACCTCAGCGGCCCCCGGGGGCCTCCTGCGCCTTTACAATGCGGTGCGGAGACTAATCAGCCTCCTTTGATTAACTTCTTTTCCTTTTTTCTCGCGCACGTAATCAGGTGAGGAAAAATATAACCTGCGCCTCGAATGAAACGCCACGTGCGCGCGATTCATTCCCCCGAATCCTTTGTGGCTTGCATTTGGGACGGCACCAAAATCCATTTTCCCAACGGTAGAACTAAAAACCCAGCTGTGCTGAGCTCTCTAAATTGGTGTAAAATTTCGAGGACTCACCCACGCCGTTTCATAAAAAAAATTGTGCATACGGAACAGAAAAGGGGGCTAAAAAATATGGAAAACCTCTTATTATCTTTAATAAAAACACAAAGTTTTTAAAAACAGCTGTATGTTTAGGTCGACTGATTTGCAGAATGCTGCGTTTGGGGGTCTCTGCAGCCCCCTGTTTGGATTCATGGAAAGTAATCGCATTATCTATCCTCTTCTCAATATTTTATGAACTCCCTTCATCCAGCTTCATACCTTTTAATCTTTTGCAACATCAATGAATGTTTATAATAAATAATAACATCATTAATAATAATAAAAACAATAATAATAATAATAATAAAAAATGATATGTAGTAACTTAGAAAGCATTGATTTCTTTTTGTCCCTAGGGGCTCCAGGCCAGGCATGGGTTTACTGGCCATGCCTGAATCTCCCGCATCTTGTATCATTTATCATGCTTCACACACAGGCCGTCCTCCACACACGCATCTCAAACAATTACGCTGCATATTTAATACCATTAAGCGAGAGAACCGCATTGCTTTCCGGCGGTGCTGAGATATCTCGCGTTGGCACCGTCCGGGGCGCTCTGGCGAAGGAAGGGTAATCATGCGATGGCGTACGGGAGGCGGGGGACGGTGCGCGCTCTCTCTGCTTTATATCATTCCCCTTCGCGTGAGATTGAACGCGGCTGTCATTGTGTTATTTCTGTGTTTGCGAGGTTGTTCACTTAACCCGTCCAGCGACCCGTTAATACTCAAAGCCCGAGAGACGGGGAAGGGATGCCGAGGCTTGTGAATTTGATTGAACAAGGTGCACGGCAAATTCTATTTACACTTTACTGGCTAGGGGCAGGGGGAGGAAGATCCGCATTTACCCCCCCATGAGCGGTGTCGTTGCAGGTGAACGACGCCGAAAGGACTCCAAAGCAATGTTTGGCTCTCTGCAATATGGCGTACAATATGAATTTCTCCAAATACATGGGGGGCATACACTGCCTTGGGGAAGGTAAACACCAGAGAAGGCCTAGGGCCCGCAGCCATAGGTTTTACATCAATAAATTTATCTCTTGTGGGACATATTGGACCCCAAATCTTTTTGCCTTGGGCATCTAAAACCCTGAACGATCTGAACCTACATTTATACTGATCTGGGGTTCATGGGTCAAGGCACCCAACTGCCCACGAAGTCCAAACTTTTAGACACTGGCCCAGATGTAAAACCAATTGCAGATGAGGGGCTGGGACTATTTTTTTGGCAGGAAACTTGAAATAAGGGAAATAAATTGGAAGTAGTGTCACTGCCGATGGAGCCCCTGGGCACAAACATCCCTACTGGGCCCAGAAATTGATGGCTGCTCTGTCAGGGGATAACTCCTGTTCTGCTTTTATAGCCGGCGACTTGCAGACTGGTATGGAGAATTTGGCCACCGTCTTGTCCCAGTTACACACGCGGTGTGATTTCAGGTCATGTTCACTCGACAATTTAAATGTGTGAACAGGGGCACTTTTGTCACAAGGGGGTGTGGTTAGAGGTGTGGTAAAGGGTAGAGCTTTAGAAAGCCTATTTAATGTGACCTGTCATCTACTATCTGATCTATTTCTTTTAAATTCAGCAATTTAAGGAGTTTGAACATCGCAAATAACCCTCCATCCTCCTCCTCCGTTGTGTTCCAGGATCCGGCTGAGTGTTTTGCAGGGCTGGGTTTGTTTTCCCAGTGTGGAACGGAGCCGCGCTCCATGGTAACAAATGATATCGGTACCCCTGGGTCGCACCGAGCATTGATTTTTACTCTGTGTAGGAGGACAATGCAATACTTTTCAGATTACTTTGTAAAAAGTTTCCATTATTGGGGAGTGAGTTATGAACGCACCCGTCATTATGCCCCGGGGTTTCTAGCTAACATGTCTTTAGTGTGAAATTAGGAGGACTTTCAGGTTCTCATCCTTTATTCCAGTTCAAAAAATATAGGAATACCATAGGCAATTGTTAAGGTGTTATAGGCTAGCAATATATTTTTTAACCATTTTAGTTCCAGGAATATGTAAAGTGTTTAAAACAAGATGTTTCCGGACTCCCCCCCCCAGTTTTGTGCTGGTGTTCGATTGGATCATCAAAGGGGCACGGCCTGCTTCATGGCGGTGAGCAGAGCCCAGGGTGACTTGACTTTTGCAGGGCCCTCCATTGGCAAATGGTGGACCAACGGCAAATGTTTGTTGGCATTTAAGTCTAAGGAAGAGGCCCAAGAGATTCAGGGCTACTATGTGTAAAGCTTAGGGACACAGCCTCCTCGGCCTTTCTATGCCGGACAAGTAGAAGAGCGGGGCCTCCCCATCTTGCCCTGGAGGATATTTTTTTAATTTGTCAATAAAGCTGGGGAGGTAACTCAACCGAGCCAGAAAGAGTCAAAAATTGGATCTTCTAATCATTAAAATCAAGAGGCTCCTTAGGTTTGGGTCTTCCATGGAATTGGGTCGAGTGTCCGATCATTAAAACAAAGCATAGGATTGTGAGCTCTTGGTCACGGGTTACGTCCCACACGGCATTTTCATGTTGCTATTTCCCCAAACACCGGTGGTAAATGGATGATGATTCTTAATTAACTTTCTCTTATTAGACACTTCATTTACCAAGAGCTTGAGCGCGTCTGCTATTAACCCGCGTGTGCTATTTGATCGTAAATGATAGAGATTTCTGAGAATTCCAGATTCGTTACGAGCCCCGACCAGGTTTTGTTGAAATTCACAGAAACTTGGGGCTATCAAGGCAACGGTAGAGGGGCACAAAGTCACATAAAACCCCACCACCTAAAGACAAAGCTATGGTCTCTGGGCATTAGGGGTATCTACTTTGCACCCAGAAAAAAGCCAAGTCAAAGCCTTACTAGTCAGTGAGCTCCACTAATCTGAAAGTCATTCATATTCATATATATTGGCTTTTCCCAAGCGGCCTCCTCGAGCGAAATCATGAAAAATCATTTTGTAAGTGACTATCCTCAGATCCCTTTGATGTCCCATTTAATAGCTAGTGATTAGCTTGTGATTCTGTGCACAACGCGCATGTTCCACTAGGGAATCATTCCACACAAAGAACTTAAAACCAATGACAGAAGGGGCGTGACGCGCATGTTAAATAAGCAGCTTAGCTCATCCGTTAAAAAAATGCATGCAAAAAAAAATCCTTCTGTTAACCCTTCCGATATCGTTGTAATGCGCATATCCTCCCAGGCTCAGGAGGGGTAATAGTGGCATCAACCACGCAATGGTCGCATCGCATGTACCCCAATGTGGTAACTATATTGTGACAATTTATCCATCAGCATGCGACCAAAGATTCGTATGAATATTTATAAAAGTGCCGGTGAGATTCTGACCCGCACACTTTATGGTTAATCCAACCTTTTTAGAATTTGATAACAGAGGTTGACACATTGCTTGTACGACCTCTTAACGTCCGTATGTCGGCGATCTGCGTATTCTTATCGCTTTGTTTATTGTGCCCACAAAACCCAATCCGATTATTTGCGTTCAGAAGATCACTGGAGTAATAAGGTTAGAACCCCTGCCTCTGTTTGATGGTGGAAAGAGGTTTCTGATACCTAATCTACAAACTTTGGTCCACCAAAAATGGCCAGGAATAAGAAACATTGTCCTCTTCTGAGCTAACAGAGCCTCTCAGCCTACCGGGACTCGGTCCTTGTCATATGACCACCGGCTAGAATGAACCTGTCCAGAAAAATTAGAACGGGGTCAAACTTTGTTTTTTTAATTTTTAATAATCGAGACGTGTAGAAGACCTTTTTTTGGCCAATGTCACTGTCAATGCCATTTAGTAAACCAGTCTTACGACTCAGTCTTCAAATGTTTCGTACGTCAAAGTTTGGCCAAAAGTCGGTGTCCTTAGTGCCGTATCGTGTTTTCTTGGGCCAAGAACTTGTTGTTTTTTTTTCTTTTTCTAGAGAAAGCTGCTTTTACTGAAGATTCCTCTCTTTTGTTTCCTTATGTTACTCGCATTCTGTGCACTTTATCTTAATGTTGTTTCTGCATCTCCTCCGAGGACCCATTTAACATGCTGATGCAGGAGACGTACGCCGAGATGAAATGATTCAGTTTGTGCGCGGCTTTCTCCTCTCATGATGGCAAGAACGTCTTATTTCCCCTGTACTTCTCCTAAAATAAAAGCTTGAATTTAAAAAGGAACACGATGATGATTCCTCTTTAGAAGAGGTTACGAGGAAGGGAGGCGCAGTCGTGGGTTGGAAGGCACCGGTGCATTTTGATCCCAATTTTCTGTTCTAATAAAACTGCTTTTAAACTATCAACGCGAAAGAGCAAAGATGCTTTTTCCATTAAAGTGAAGTAGGATGGGGTGTAGGAGAAAAGGGCGCTTTTATTTTTAGGGATGTAGTTTTAGGCTTTTGTTAACGTCGGGCAGAAAGTATCTCTAATGCACGGAGCCGCACATTTGTTTACCTATTAAACCGGTTCGACTTGGTGGATGTTAGAACCGTAACAGACTCGATACATTAGATACTCAGTGATAGAGGCGCATGTCAGCGGTATATTTCACAGCAGGGTAACGCTTAAATGCCTCGATAATCATTCTGTAGATCAGGGGTGTCCAAACTGCGGCCCTCCAGCTGCTGCAGGACTACATCTCCCATACTCCTCAGCCAGCCCCTTAGTTGAAGTAGCATTATGGGAGATGTAGTCCTGCAGCAGCTGGGGGCAGTTTGGACACCCTGCTGTAGATCATTGAACTGTGACCCAAATAGGGGTTTCGTAATGTAAGGCGGCTTTTCTTTATGCGTGTTGAAGAGGTCGAGCAGTATTGTGGGGCTCGGAATTGCTGCCGGGGTGACGGGGATGGGGGTAGAACTCGGTAGTCTTTTATGATGTTATCGCTCAAACGTGGCCCTCAGAGGGCCACCATTCTCGTCATGTACTTTGTATGAAAGAGGCTCACAGGCAGGGTCCTCAACTCCTATTGTATCTGTATGTCTAAGTGTACCATATTTAAATTGTACAGCGCTGTGGAATATGTTAGCGCTTAATAAACAATAACAGTCCGAAAGTTGCAGAGGAGATAACCGTCCACCATCGATGAAGATGAAGGGCCTGATGTATCTGGGAGCTTTTTTTTTATCACCCGTGATAGTTGCCTGCATTTAGTTACATATTATACCGGGTTTGGTTAATGGACACTGTTGCAGGTAGCCTGGGCACCCAGATCTTTTCATCCGGCTTGTACATTTTTAACGACTATATTTTGATCTCTGTTGACGGATCTGTTCTTGGATCCTAAATCACTACGTGTGGCTTCTAGAGATTCCCACATAAAGCTGTCCGCGTGCTACTGTTTTATACTTCCTGCGAGTTTTTGGGATTCCAAAACACAAATAATTTATTTTCTCATCAAAAGAATAATAATAATAAAAAAAATGAAAAGCTTTAAAACATTGCGGTTCCCTAATTAAGGCGGCTTCAAGCACTGCCAGAGCAAATAAGAGAAAAAAAAAAATGAAATCCCGGCAAACAGAATATGTAAGAGTCAAAACTATTGACTTTTTGGAAAGTGCTTACTGGGGAAAAAAAAAGACTGCTGTCATTATGATATATGGAGAGCGTTTAACAAATTTAAGAGGTATGCATTCCGTACGGCGTTACGAAATCCCAAATTTATTTCCCACAAATCACACGATTTTACTTGGTTTGCGCGGCTTTAGAAGAGAGAACTGAGAAAGGTCTTGACATTTAACTCCCCGGAATTCTAAATGGAATTAATGATGAGTGTTCTTATCCTGCATGAGATGAAGATCAGATTTGAGTATTTGCTCCTTCTTAACGTGGAATATCACTTAAAAATGACATTTTATGAGTAATGCAGCCCCCCCCTTCAACAGGTAAAAGAAATGGCTAATTATAGAAATGCCATTTCCGATTTCCTTTCATAAATGGGTTCATAAGAGACTGACAGAGATATAAATATCTACGTGGTGGCCTGGTTGTGGGAGGAGCTTCCTTTTGGTTCTCGGTGATGTCAGATGACCAACTTCCTGTTTCGGCAGGCACACTTCCTGTAAACATTCCTCTAAACGCAAGGCAAGCAGTTTAATGTTCAGATTTTTTCAATGTTTTTAACACCCAACGGGGCATCTGTTAAGTTATTTGTGAATGAAGGGTCACCCGACTTCCTGTGAGGGGCAGTTTGGGGCCATTCATATGAACTTTCTCCTGGTTTCCGCACCTCTAGTAAATAAAGAAGTAAATTGCGCGCTGGGATAATATCGCCTTCCAGCCGAGGAAACTCAAAGCATTCGCTCGGGTATTTTATTGCAAATATCTTGAAAAATGCCATATGGCGTGTTAAAAATGATAACTCTGCATACAGTCGGAATTGCGCTCTATTAATTAATGTCTATTTTTTTTATATAACGGAGACACTTTATCCTCTACTTATTCTCGCAGTGAAATCTGCTTGCCATATGACCTTGTACCGTACTTATTGACTGTCCTTGTGAAAGCCAAGCATGGGCTTTTCTTGGGGGGGCAAATGGATGCTTCTAAATTTACCAACACCCTAATGATTTAATAAAAGCACCCATCCGAAACCCGGTGGAGGCTGGCTAGTCTTTGGAGATTATTGTCTGCAATGTTTTATTCTACGAGTTTGAGTTTTGTGAGATGCCCCCTTGGGGGTCCAAATCCTCAATGGTATTTTGCTCTAAAGACAAAGGGTGTACAACGTGAAATAGTCGTCCTCCCCCAGCACTGATTGCCTGGTGTGTTCTGGTGACTCCCGGTGTTAATTAGCCGTTCTCTGTAATGAGTTTTAGACTATCTGGTCTCTCCGGGGTTCATTATAACCTTAAGGTAAAGATGTTCTGTGCAGCTCTACAAGCTCCGTTAGTGCTGAGGGTGCATTCTGAGCCTTCATGATATTTAAACATCTGCCTCGCTATAGATCCTGTCATCCCTGCTTTGTTCTGACTTCACTCGTTGCCATTTCACTTGATAAATTACTGGTTTGGTGTTAAGCCCATAAAACTATTTCAGCAGAACTATAAACAGGTATCTTCTATTTAGCTCTGTGTACAGTGGGAAGGTTCTTTGGTTATTTCCATTGTTTTCCATTATTGTCACTATTATATAAAAATTCCTTCCGTTATTCCCTGGTTTTACATATGCGGGAGCCGCCATCTTGCTTCCCCATCGCATGGTTTCAATGGCTGCCTCACCCTATTATATTTGTGATAAGAGCTTTAAAGAGGTCCTGCTCTTCTAGAAGGGTCATACGCCGTCTTCCAAAACTACTACTTCCTTCTTGGCTTGGATTCTGTCCATCCTTGGTATTTTCACCTTCCGTAGGCTCGCCATCTGCTTAGTTCTGTAGATTTTCATGGCTCAAAATTTCTAACCTTTCCTTACAATTGGTTGCAAAAGGAAATTTCCATTATTGGTCAAATTTTCAGTCTGGTGGGTTGGGGGCATTTGATTAAATATATTTTTGGGTCTCTAATGGGGAGCCTTTTTTTTGGGTTAATGCTTGTTATCTCCAGCTTTAAAAGGTTTCTTTACTGTGTCAATTCTTTCAACACGAAATTGGCAATAAAGACACAGTCCTTGTAATGAGGGCCGCGGAGATACGGCCGGGCGGCCATTTGTTATAACGATTACAAAAGAATTTCAAACCTGCATCCCTGGGCAAATGAAAGGCAACATTTTACATTGTGTAGCATCCAGCTAAAAGAAACAGAACATCGTATTCTTACATTTCATTCGTCTAAACTGAGGGATTTACACAAAGTATTGCCTGCTGTAAGTAAATCAGCTATTGTCTCACACCCCAACCTTAAGAAGTGAGTTCTCGGAGGTCTCAAACGCTTAAGTGATCATAAATCCTTTCCTATGTTGGCCCAAAGCTACCATAAAATAGGTCTCCTGGGTGCAGAGGGTTGCCTGGGTTTTAACAATTAACCCCCAAAATTACAGGCTAATTGTCTGGTGGGCACACAAGGCTCTCTTCAATGGTTAGTTCACAGATAAGAATCGTCCTCACTTGTGTCAACCTGTAATTGTATTTATAAAGCCAAGACTCGGACTTCCAGTCTCTACTGGATATCCGTGTGTCGAGCAAGGTGAAAGAATGAGGGTGAGGAAGCCATCAGAATGAGAAACGCACAATGAAGCCACCTCATTGCCTATAGAAAGCATTTGATGTCACTTTAATTGGCACTGCGTATCACCGCTTGGCGCAACCAGGTTCTGCTAAGGGCACAGATCCAGTGAGCTTACAATCATCTGGATCTTTGATGCTACATATGATAAAAAAAAAAGTTTCCTCTGCTGTATTATTAATCACAGCTCTGCTGAAACTTAGTGATTTGAATCTACTTTCATCGTACAAAAGGTTGCTTTGTAGCCTCATGGAGCAAAAAAAAACAAAAAAACCCAATGTTTTAAATATCTTGATTTTGTAAACACACAAAACGTGAACTTAATGTCAACAGAATCTGTTACCGGCGTCCTCTGTCCCCGCTCTCTGCCGCTTCTGCTCGGTTTTTGGAGCGAACTCGACGAGGTCTCCAACTCTTTATCTTAATGAAATGTTAGCGTTTTACACATCGATAAACAGAGCGAAGCCAGTTGCAGGTTTGAACTTTTCTTCTGGGGTTTGTCTGATGATGTGTGAAGAGCATCGCTTGCAGCCGGTGAACTTGCTGAGACTCACACAATATCAAACCAGCCCCGGCGACGGAGAAATGTTTGTTCTCTTGGAACTCTCCGCTTCTCAGAGGAAAGTCCCTTTGTGTGTTTAAAGTTGCCTCCTGCTTCAAACGGCTTCCCAGTGACAAAAGTGGGCTTTAGCTTAGAAGCTTCAAAGCCGCTCATCCGGGAATCTGTATATGCAATAAAAAAAAATGCTGGATAATTAAAGACAGCGAGCCGTCGCACTTGTAACGGGTCGGAGGAACGGCACTCGCATTATTCTGCGTCGGATTATCACGTTTTTTTGTAGAGATTCTAAGGGGGGGGGGACCCTGGGAGATCCTCGTGACTTTATGCCAATCTGTGTAGATAGGAATGTTTGTTAGTTTCATGAATTACCCCATTAATATGTTATTTTTTTGTCATGGTGTCTCGCGTAGGGCATCCTCGCCAAGCAGGAATTTTCCCTCTACGGCAAGCACCGAGGCAGCCGACAGCTCTCGGAGCATTAGAGGGGTACCTTTAAAAATTAACCCTTTCAGCCTGAGATTCTGCATTCTCCCCATGTTACAAGCCTTGGCAGGCTTGAGATCTCACTGCCCCCCCCCCCGGGGCTCAGGTCTCCTTGCGACCTTGTTGCCCACCACCACGCTAATCACAGGCACATCATCTAGTATTTTATACTTTTGCCCCCGCCATAGGGTTTGCGAACAGAGCAGCCAACACTACTGGCACGTCTACCACCAACAGTGGCGATAGAACCCATCGCAACCTTCTTTGCACTTCAGCATCGCCTCACTTATGTGTACCTGGGTCTGAGTGTCCTTTCTGTGACCCAGAACGGTTGCCTAAAGTGGCACCAGATAACCTGTGTGTGGTTTACATGAAATCGTATGAGTTTACAGATACATAATAAGCTGGTTCTGAACCCATCGGTGCCAGGTGAACACACGAGTGATAATGCAAGTGAACATCACTGTGAGCGTGAGCGTGCGCGGAAGTCCATTTAAATATCGATTGACCGGAGTAACTTGCATGCTCTCTGCACGAAGAGATGTTTGACTAGGAGTTAAAAATTAAAAAAAAATGCTACATTTGTTCATCCCAAGGGACTGAGTGAAACTACGAGCAGTAAAAGTCTTAAAATCCAGGTTAAGACCCGCGCATGGTCTGAAGCCATCTTTTGGTGACACATTCACTTATCGTTCGCTCAGTGAGTTCTTCTCCCCTGAGGAGAGCGCTGTGGTGGGTAATCAGATTCCATTAAATGAGGATTTTGCCAAGAAAGCTTTCTAAAAGCTGCTGTCTTATCTAAAGTGTATTTACCAAACGCACACTAATAATTAAATGTCATAATCATGTAATAGCGTGTCATATCCCGTCGCCATGGCGTGACCCCTGACTACCAGCCGCACACTAATGCCTTCAGGGTGGGGATTCGGTATTTTAAATAAGGTCCATTCCTAATGTAATAAACACTTCAAGAAGACCATCAAGGTACATCTGGAACCAGACAATCCAAAAAAAAAAAATCATAATTTTCTGTAATATGGAATTATTTATTATTGGAAAATAAAAAAAATCTACAAAGTTATAAATGCATCTTATTTTTTAATACATATGATACTTATTCATAGTCCAGAGTTAGATTGTACGGAATGTCGGGTATCGGATTATAAACCTTCAGGATTGGAGGTGTCCACGAGAGTTAACTTTCAATTAATAGATAAATAAATAAATGGCCTTTGTGGTTTGGGGTAGATACTGTTGGTGATGGATCTATTGCCCAGTGCTTATGGGTGGGAAGTAATCTGGATAGGTAAGAAGCCCCCTGTGGAATTGGGAAGGTTCGGCCTTCTGATGACATCTCGTTCCCGTCTTCCGTTTGAGTTTCTAACAATTGTCTCTTTCTTTGTTTTTCAGGTAAGTTCTTCGTGATTTGAAATCTCTTGAGATTCTGAATGTGAGGGGTTGTTGTTGTTGTTGCTCTGATTCCCTGAGATGCCTTCTGTTCAATGAGCTCCGGCGGTAAGTGTCCCAGCGTCCGGACCATGGGGTGGTCAGTCAATAAATACACTTGTTTGGTTTCTCTCCCACCGGCCATCTCCTTGGGTCGATAATCATCGCAGTTAACGCAAAGGTAACCATGTATGGGTGAAAATTAACAATTTATCAGAAAAATAAACTAACCAATAACATTAAAGCTTGAATTTCCCATGGCCGCGTATAAACAGTTCCTCTGCAGGCCTTCTGTTTTCATGCATGTGAGGATGGTGGGTGGAGGAGGCTTAATGATCGGTGGCCCTTTGGAGTAGGGGGGTCCGTCCCGCCGTTAACACCACTGTGTAGTATTTAAAACTCAGACCCATGGCACATAAAACTGCTAATTTCTCATTTAACTGCATTGTCTTGGTAAGACCTGTAATTTTCTTTATTAGAGTTTTTCCTTATTTTTTTTTTAATTAGTTTTTCATTGTTTTTAAAGATATCCTGGCCCGAGAGGCATTCATTTATGAATATATAATTATTTATTTATTGTTTTTTTTTAACAAAAATGATCATACTCCAATCTTTAAAAGCCTTCCGAAAAAGCGCGGTAGAGGACACAGTCTTCCAAAAAGTACTACAGACTCGCGGGGGGTATATTATGTAAAACGCGCGGGCGAAATTGTTCCCAAGTGGAAGGCTGTTACATGCAAAATGAATGCATCCGATCTAACCTCTGAGCACCGAGAAAAGTTTAGCGAAGTCTTGAAGCTTTTCTAAACTTTTGATAAACTGGCAGTTTGATCTCCGGATGCAGTGAATAAGAATAATAATTTATAATAATATGTAATTTGCAATAATAATAATTATAATATGTCATTTATGAAATGAATAGGATTTAGGTGATTGCCTGCGAAGATTTTAGATGCGAGGACCCCTCGTTGTCTCTTCCGCTCGCCGTTTTCTCAGTCTGCAAGAAACTCACTGCCATGGCTTCTGCCCCACGGGCAGATGGAGGGCAACAGAGGTCCTGCAGCCCGCGCAGTAACAGAGCCGTGTAGATGCTGCCAATTGCGAGGCCACCGTACAAATGGCTGTCACCGCAGATTAGAGGCACGCGTGATTTTGATGTACTGCTGTCGGAGTTTATAAGCCTCCGGTCGGTGTAAATGCAGGAAGAGTGCTCTTTACTACCAAGGACTTAGACTCAATGAATAGATTTAACAAACCCCCTCCCGCTTCTTCCCGTCTGACTTTTTCTCAGGAAATTTAGATAACCACGAAATTGCTGACTCGCATAGATGAGCAAGAACAGTCGTTACGCTGCTCTGTGTTAAAAGCACGGTGTCTTTGGGGCCGTCGGCTCGCTGTACACCTGTCTAAGTGTAGCGGGGGCAAATAAATATATAAATTTACAGGTTTAAGTATTTTATTAAATGACTGAAATTACTATTAAAACTAGAATTTTTCAAGCTACGGGTGTGTGTGTGTATGTATGTATATGTGTATATATATATAATGTTTCTGTAATTATATGTCTGCATATAATGCCAATATTTCACAGTGGTTAGACAGAAATATGTCCTGAAAATTTTGTTTCCTGAAATTTCGAAACAAAACTCCCCATTGCCTTATTTATATATATATATAATTACACGTAGTACCCGATACAGTGTATTTGAGAGTTCGGTCACAATTCAGAGGCAGCGTAGAAATCCATGTAGAATGAATTCCAACCCAAATGTTTAAATGTTAATGGTGCTTAGTTTGACGTCTGAATGTTGGGAAGACTCAGAAGGACACGCGCTTCGCTCGTATTCACGATCTGTGTTCTAATCTCTTGCTCCTCCGACTTCCCCCAGAGCGCCTGATATAGAAGAATAGTCTGATTTAATGTGAAAACCCAGGGATGGAACCATAAAGACGGCCTCCCTTCTCGCCTCTCGCTCTGGAAGGTGTTTCGTCTCTGATTATTCCATTCAGAATTCATCTTGTTACATTTTAATATTTTGCTTCAGAATGTACCCCACGGCTATTTGCGTAAATTATTTTCGCATTTGCATTGCGCGTCCCGTTTTCTTTACGTGAAAGGATCTGACACGCGGCATATTGGGGGTGACTGTGTTTGATTTATCGCGCTGATAAAGTGTCATTTGTAATCTTGTCGTTGACAGACTGTGAAATCTGGCTTTTGGATCAAACTACCTCCGGATCCCACACTTCCTTTAAATTAGCCTAAAACTGGGACTGTTTTGCGTAGACATCGCTATAGCTCAGCTTAACTCGCCAGCAATTCACACAGGAGAAAATCAGGCTTTTAAGATGCTGTCCTACGAAGCACGAGCTGTCAGACGCTCCATAAGCTGTCATATTTCATGCTTCTTTTGTACCGTCCTCTGCCGTCTGACACCTCCTGATCCAAGTTCAGAGGAAAGACCCTCGACGGGTCCCCAGCCATGACAAGTAGCCATTATTTCGGTGACAGGCTCGTCTTCCAAACGTCGTCGTGTGTTACTTAACAGATGCTCCCCCCAAAATAATGGGGGGCTTTGTGTCTGTAAAAACACGAGATGCACCATTCCTTTGCTTCTTTCATACCAGACGTTATTAAAGGAACCCATGGCGCCTTGAGGCTGTATACCTGTCAGAGGAGATTTAACATGATAGCGGGGGGAACCTCTTCTACCTGACAGCTGAGATCCTCTTTTCTGCCTACTACTCGTGTTCACTGTCCTTTTAATAGAGTAAATGCAACTAGGAAAATGGGCGATAGGCAGATACTTACGAAAATGACTGCCGTGCAGAGGGCAACGTCGTCATGGGAAGAGCTGACCATGTAAAACTCAACTCAGGGAGGTTTGGTCCAGAAAACAGGTTTACTCTCCCTGCGTCGCGTAACACATTATGAAATTCAATGGGCTTCTCCTCCCGAAAGGCCTGAGCTGGCACTGTATGAACTGAATGTCATGGCACTGATTTAACCAGGCATTATGCATGGCCAGTTGGACCTCCATCATTTATGGTGAAGTCAATGAGAAAAGTTTGTTCTCGCTGAAGCAGGCTTTCGGCTGGCGGCCCAGTGAATAAATCCCCGAGTCTCACATCAACCAGTCTATTAAACACCCAATGGTTTATCGCGCTCCGCTGTAGATCATGTGAAGATCTCCACTTGGCGGTGCATGGGTACGTTTTCCACCACTCAGTCTTTGATCGAGCACTCACCATAATGCCTCATTACTAATGGAATGATAAGATGTAATCAACCTAAATGTATTGCTTGACGAGTCGGATTATGTTGAATAATTGTTTTGTCCAAAGAAGTCGCGTCCTCAAGGATATCCTATGGCCTGAAAAATTACAAAATATGCAAATTCCACTTTACACAGTAAACTTAATTAGGAACACTTTTCTCTGGCATGGAACCATACAATGTGTCCACAATTGTTACCGTTGTAATATTTCTGTATCTTATATCTTTAGATATTTTGTATCTATAAAATCTTTTTTGCGCGTGTAGCCATCAGTGGTGTTGTCTCCCCCACGCGCACATTTTGTGGGCTGTGACCCCGTGGATTATTGTACCCTGCCCACCGCTTGTGCCGATTACCCAGCCTCGTTTCCTGGGGGTGGAACGCGATGGAAGAGGGAGCGCAGCCGGTAACCTTGGACCGGTGCCTCTCCCGGTAAATTGGAAAGGAGCCGTTCTCACATCGTCTCCGTATCCGTGATGTGATTTCCACCGCCGATAAGCTGCCTGCAGCCACGTAGAAATGGCTGTTATTTCGTCGCTGAGAATCCTGTCTACCGGGACAGCCGAACCTAACGAGAAAATAAAATCACTTCCTTCCCGTATAGCAACTCGCCGCTGCCAATTTATTCATGAGAACGTTAGGGAAGAGATACGCGGTCTGCGACGGCAAAAGACAGGATGCCCTCTTTAAACATCCTAGCTAAATCTAACAAAGGATGGAGGAACGGCAGGTGACCCGTCTGGCGGGCATCACCTCTGTATACCTATTTACAAAGGTGCCCTCACAAATACAAAGGGGTACAAAGCATACGTTAACACATCTATTATATTTAATAGGGATATAAGGGGCATCAAGGGAAGAAAGAAGGAAATGGGGTCTGGGCAAAGTAAATAGGGACCCTTGGCAGGAATTTTTCCCTATTTTCCTTGTAAATATTTCTCAGTTATCGGTAATTTATATATCTTTACTTTTTGTTTCTTATCCCACAACAGTCTTTACTTAATTCTAATCCCAGAACGCGATCTCCTAATCCTTTTACCTGTCACTTTGAATCCACGGAGCGCGTGCAGTAATTACGTGTTTACAAAGCTATTAACTTCAACAACATTAAAGTCGTTTCGTTTAATCGCTGGACTGAAATGCGGCAAAGGTTGGCTGTCTGCACCTGGGCTGCCTGGATCCAGACCAATAAATATCACTTAGAAGCGGAAAACGCACAAAGCCACATCTGGAATTCGTTATTATATACCCTAATAACGGGAAACCAGACACTTAGACGCTAGAGGACGACGATTGCCGTCATGTCAATCAAATAATCAAATTATTAACACTTTAAGATTTAGATTTTTTACCCTATAAGGAGAAATCGAATGAATGAGCGCCTGGTGTGTATTAATCATTGGAGCATTTTGCCGGATGATGTTGGATTTGGGCTTTGTTATGATGGTTGCTACATATTTGTACTTAAATCTGCATGCTCCCGGTCTCCTCTTCCTCATGGCGGCTTGGCGGGTGGGGACACAAGCTGAGAAGGGGAGGATTAGCAGGGGGTGGGCGGGGCAGGTCCTCGTTGACCTAGAGATGGCCAACATTCATGGAGGTAGAGGAAGCTTTGGAGACCTCAGAGGTCCGCTCTGAACTAACCTATCTATAAAAACTATATGCTGGTTGCCCTGGTGGGAGCTGCCATGACAGGATAAATTATAGTGTGGGAGCTGCCATGACAGCAGCCTACGGGATAAACTCTGGGGCTGGGTTATGTGCCGGAACGATGCTTTCTTGCGGTCCACTAAGTTGCTCACTCTGACTCCCGTGTTGCTGTTAATTTGATGTCATTGAGCTGCCCAAGGCATGACCTGCGCAATTTGATCCATACTAATGCAGCCTCAGCAGTCTGTCCAGAGTACCGAGGAGGGACTTTGGGGATGCGGAAAGGAGGGGGGGTCAGATCAATTAAATTGGCCAAGCTGTCGTGAGTATTTAAAGCACAATTCATATAATAGCTTTGTTCGTGTT
Source organism: Spea multiplicata (assembly GCA_009364415.1). Classification (NCBI taxonomy): domain Eukaryota; kingdom Metazoa; phylum Chordata; class Amphibia; order Anura; family Pelobatidae; genus Spea; species Spea multiplicata. Next base: position 53,558 of record VKOC01001423.1, on the reverse strand, counting down.
TAGGGCATCGTGGAATGAGAGGTCCATTAAAGCCATTATCACAGAGCAGCGCGCATGGTGACCCAGTTCTGCCACCTCCTGTCTTTCAAGAGAGGGAAAGTAGGACGTAAGATGGAGATAAATGGTCTTTATAAGAGAGACAAGTGTGATCTGTAATCTTCTGATTGCTTAATATATGCCGCAGAAGATTCGCTAAAGACGCTAAAGTTCTTTTCAGGGAAGGAGCTTTGTAGGAAGATGAGGGAAGGCCGGGCTCCTCAAGCTTATTATATCCCTTGGGGAAGATGAAAGGCGTTATTAGGCACCGAGAGAGCCCTGTCCGGGGAAATTGATCCTAATTGTGGATCCCTCTTTAAAGGTTGGGAGGTTGAAATGTGTCCGTGGGCTGATGGGGTTTCTAAAACACAAGTTCAGCCACGAGGGATATCAGCTGTAGATTAGCCCGGTGCAAATATCATTAATCTGCCCTCCGGCATTCAAAGGAGCTAGCTGAGTAACATTTACCATTCTGTTATTTTAACCCTTAGTGTACACTTCAGTCGCGGTAAGTCAGTGCAGGTGTACCCCTTACCCCGGGATGTCCTGTGTACCAGTACTGGGATACCTTCTGCCCCAGTACGTCCTGCGTATATGCGTATATGCGTTTAAGTACAATTCCCCCCCCCCAATCCCTGTATACCTTTTGCTCAATGTCAGGTGGTTTCATTCCTCCGTCATCAGTCTGGGGTTAGTTCTCTGCCTCCGAAATGTCTGCACAAACAAATCTAAAACAATTCATTTGATTGCATGCCAGGACTTAGCCCCAGACCGCCACAGGTCACTGAATTTCCGTTCTCTGTCACCAAGGTAGAAAAAAAATCATTACAAGCAATTACGAGTAAATGGGACATAATTAGATCTGACTTTTTGCTGGAAAGCAAGCTATTTAATGACCTATTTTTTTTTATTTTTTTTTAAAAAAGGTGTCTTAAAAATACCTATTTTTCTGTTAGATATAAGATCCATAATAATTACGTTTCCCACCAGTGTTTATCTTCAGCCCCTACAGCCCAACCTGTTTCATGGCGATCGAACCTGAAAGGTCTCATAGCGATAGAAACTATAGAGTTTGAGGTTATTATTACCACAAAGTGCATGAAAGAACGATTTGTGGCTTAAATGTGAAGTCCAATTCTTTTAATGAAGGTTGGATCCCAAAACGTGAAGCCATCATACGCATAAATATCGCTTTTCGCCATGTTCACCCCTAATACTTCCATCACTCAACCAACATCTAATACAGAGGACTTATAATGGACTTCTCAGCTTTTCGGAGCCGTGGCTCCTTCAAACATTAATAGTGCCGCTTGAGTAATATACGCATTTCTACATAAAGATTATTTCCAGGGCTCCTAGAAAAATCGCACCGGCTCCCAGATTGCAAGCGTTTTTAGTTAAACTCCAGCGTTGAAGCGACTTTTCCTGTGCCGGCGGTTGCCGGTTACAATGTGGCTTAGTAGACGTGTTCCGCATTTACGCGGCCCCTATGTAAACTGAGCTGTCCAGAGAGAGCGAGAGAGGTGTGCATATGGGTACTTTATCAGGGGCCGTACGTAATGCTATCTTGCATTTTGGTCAATAATTTTAATACAGTAGAGCCCTTTCCCCTGATTGATGTAGGAAGATTCCTTTTTATCCGGCAATTAACGCTGGTTGAGTTTGCCCAGCGGCTTCAATGAGCCGCGGCTTTTAGATTTAATAAAAGGGAGAGCGTATAATGGCGTTATTATTGTTCTCAATCCGCTGTACACCCACCTCTGCCTCGAGTCTGTATGAACCTCATCATCGGTAATTTAACCTTATTAATCCCTTTTTTCCCAGCACCCCTCTCTCCGCAGCCGGCCGACACGAATGTCTCCCCCGCCAAGGAAAGCCATCGCTGCATCTTAGCCAAGCTCATTATATGTTTGTTTGATCTTGTTTTTTGAAATGAGACCTCGCTAGTTACCATCCATCATCTACGCTCAAGACCACTTCTACCTTGTTAATTTTTATTTAAAGCAGCAAAGGGTAATTTTATCCGTATTATATAAAGCATCTTTTTTTTTTTTTGTATCCAGGATGAGATCTGTAAACCTTCTGTCTCGGCGGAAGCATCAATAAAAAAAAAAATGAGAAAAATACAGAGAATTTCAGGGGGGGGAGTTTTTTTTTTTTAACCTTACAGTATACTTTTTAAAGTTTACATTTCTTTTAGTTTAAATTTGTTTTAGTCCTAAAAATGCTGATTTTATTTCTGAAAAAGTGGATAACCAGAAAGTATATACAGTCCATCGACGGCACACAGTGAATATTATCTATAACAACACGCATAAGATTGAGAGGGAGATAATAGTATTTTCCTTGCTAGATCAAAAATAAATGATTTGTTACCTTTTTTTTTAAACATCCAAGGGGTTTTTTTTTTAAAATGGAAAAAAATGTGATTTGTTATTAGAAATTGAACCAGAGGAGAATGCATCAAATGCAAAAAAACCCCAGAATATAATAATATATATAATAATAGTAAAGTAATATACAGCTCCCCCAGGATGCCTTCAATCGGGGTCCCATTCCGCGTATATATATACCAAATATATTTCCGTCCCTGATCTTTCATCCCACCTGCTCTCTTGTGTTTAGGCTGAAGCGGCTGTTTGTTTAACAAAATGCCTTCTGTATTCCAAAAAGGCAGCAGGAGTCTCTCTGACTGTCTGTGAAATTCAAATGAACGCTCCCTTTCGTTTGGGCGAGAAGCTGCTCTATTACCCACCGACGCGTTTTTAGCCCAATTACTTTTCTCGGGAAGAGAAGCCAGCCGCGTGTCCTGAGAGGACGTAAGCTATCGCTTTGGTTCCGGGCGATGAATTTTTTATGGAGAAACGCGCCCGCTTTCAAAGGCCTGTCATTCTCGGCTTCGCTTACCGTACAGGTTATATCTGACAGCCGGCCCTGAAGCCCTCATTAGCGGAAAAAGTTCAATTTTTTTTGAGTTATTTTTTTTGGGGGGGGGGCGGATGACCGGAAAGGGAATCGGCGCATTCGTTCCTCACCAAAACCTGTTAAAAGTGTTGATTGGCTGGAAGACGGGTCGAAGGCTTTCATTCGGTTTGTTCGATTTCTTCCTTCCGACACATTGTATCAGTGTCAAGAAATCTGGGATTTTGCCCTTTGTCTGGGGGCAGAGATTTCTACTGGTGGAGAGCGTCGCATCCGCATTGTTTAGACAGTACGGCTGGGTGTCTTCCCAAAATGAACGGTTCTTACATTTAGTAAAATCTGTAAATGGATAAACGCAGGGAAATCCTCCATTTTGTACGGAACTCGTACAGCTTCAAACAAACGCTTTGCCCGTAATATATAACCATGCTGCTGGCTTAGAACCGTTATTAGACTGCCTGATGGACAATCAGAGCTGACTTTGGGCTAAGTGCAGGTACAGAGAGGTGCACCCTGGGAATCTCATATGGTACGAGAGAAATCAATACTTCCTAATGTGAGAGAGCAGAGGAGCCCGGGGCGGGTGACAGAGTGACCTCCTCTATCTTATTTCTCTGAACACCGTGTAATCTCGCCCCGACAGTAAAAAGGTTACATACGGGCAGGTAGAGAAGAAATGACCCGCGTAATGGGAGACAGTCACACGGCGCTCTCGGCGAGCGAGACCCAGCGCTGCATCACCTGGGGAACTTCAGTCCGATGTCCGCACGCCGATCGTTAGTTCTTTTTTGTCTGTTTTGTTGGGGTTTGAGATACATCGGAAAAGAAGAGGAATTGGGAGATTTAGGAATAACATTTGAAATTGGTCTGGTTTATTTTAAGCATTTGGACCACCTTGTCTGCTGCCCCCCCTGTAGTAAAAAGAATTCATGGTACTTTATAGGTTGTGTGCCTCGTTCTTCGTGAAATTAGAGAATTTTCAGAGGAAAAGAGTCGTTTCTGTACAAATCAGGCGAATGTTTTACGCTCCTGGGTTAGGACTTTTTACCTGTCTTGGTAAATACGGTCCTTATCTGATGTTTTTGAAGCTCTGGATTGCTTACCAGTGATTATCCGGTTTAATCTGGGTTAGGTTATGAGGTCTTCTATAAAGACCATGGATTGATGCATCACCCATGGGTCAAGGCCATAGTGGCATCCATGTCTGGCCGGCCGTATCCACTTGTGCCGTCTCTTCCTCCGGTGCGGGGGAAAATTAGAATCGGTTATATCGTCACCCAAAAAAAAAAAAAAACCCACTCGGTTCCCGGTGTCGGGACGGCAGCTTGACTGACTTCAGAGCCTCCGAGGAGCCGACAGGTTGGCAAGGTTTATGCAGAGGCCCCTTCTTTGACTTGATTTGACATGCGTAGCAAGAACTCACCATCATCCATCTAATTGTTTATGACCTGTCTAATAAAATTAATTTCCTTGTTAATTGATGATGTCACGGTTACCCCATTAGCCACTTTAGTGTTTTTAATCAGCTCCTCCAGGGGATGGAAATTATCGGTGGTTAATTATTTACCCGGAGTTCTGAAACTTCCCATTAACTTATCGGAAATTAATGAGGGCTGGCCACGTCAAAATGATGGCTGCGCGGAGAGCAGATGTGAATATCGTCGACTTGTCGATGTAGATGTCGGATAACGCGATTGAGATAGGGGGATGGGTCGTGCATACATTGGGATATTGAACACATGATCAGTGTTAACCCTTTCAGCAGTGGCGAGAAGAGAAAAAAACACACAATAAGATGTCCGAGGATGTGGACGATGAGGGGTTTCCGGTCTGATGTCATACGCATTGTTTATGTTCTTACTGAGGCCGACGACTTCTCGTTATAGGAAAATTAATAGAAAAATAATAATAAAATCGATATTTTTATAGTGTCAGTTGAGGCTCTTGATTTGTCACAGCGGTTCTTCGGTATAAAGGGTCACTCTAGTATAAGTAATGATGCCCCCCATACTGAACGTATAGATCATCCATTTGGGAGGCAAAAATAAAAGCGTTATGTTGACCGGCCTGAAGTAGAAGAGATTTAGTCAATCAGGTAGTTTCACCTACTGCCAGATATCACCAGCATTAATATAAATTCACAGAGGCTGCAATCTCCGCCAAACCGATGCCCGGCGCAGCATTATTGTAACTGTCCGGGATATGTACGCCGCGTACGCTGACCTTTTTAAATATTCATTTACAGCACTCTCTGGAATTGGGGATCGCATTCGGGAGTTTCAGCCCAGGGCATACAAAATGCAGCGCTTTGAGGCAGAGAAAGGGATGTATTTTTAAAAGATAATCCAATTTAATACGTTTCACATTTCCTTCCGTGGCACATTGTGTCTGCGGGCAGAGGGGTATATGGCACCGTGGCGATGCTCGGCAGAGGTGTTGGGAAATTCAGCTTGAAATTCCCCAATCTTTGTGCACAATCAGGCCTTTTGTGCAGAAGGGGGGTGCGTTGGCGCGTACGCCACAGCTTCACTCCCAGCCAGGGCCCCCGAATTAGCATTTAAAAAGCCTGGCTGTGTGGCATCATCACCCCTTACACTGTCCTGCGGGACCCTCCACAGCCGAGGCTGATTCATTGGGTTTTTTAAAGGCAGACAATGGAAGGATTTCGCTTGAAATAATTACCTAGTGGCAAAGCTTCGCTGATCGGCAGGGCGCCTTGTTGCGGCAGTCAACCTTAGGCAGACGGGCGACCTCAGCCGGGGTCGAGGAGAGGGGACCGAGACCAAAATGGGGTCAGCGGGAGATCACAGAGCTGCTGTGCGGAAACGCATAGAACGAGGAGCTTTGTGAATATCTGCTGTAGCTTCAGTCCTTCCTAGAGGACACTCAGTGGCTAATTATATACTGGCTGCCTCAATCCTCGTTAGGGAACTGATTAGACGTAATAGTAGGGAAGACTGTCTGGTCCCTTTAAATCCCCTCCTTCAATAAACGCAGGTAGTACTCATTTTCCTAGTACCCTCAGGAAGTGAGTGGTCGCTTAGTGCCTATGGGAATTGCTATGTTTGCTTGTACCCTTTTCAACCGTACCTGGCACTGTACTCCCCAATTCACCCAGATAGTACCCTCTTTCCCAGCAGACGGTTTCCTGTTTCTTTCTAGACTGAGAAAGCACCAAGCATCAGAAGGGAAACAAGATGGATGACGAACGGTAGGGGAGACAGTCGTCTGTCGTCCAAGTAAAGAGCAGTGATGGCCGGGTGTCTGATTGTCTGATTCCTCCTTTGTCTGCGCGCTGCTGTAACTGACAGCCGCATCAGGTGCCTGACATTGCCTTTGTGAATACGGCGCATCCTGGGATCTGCGTATAAAAGCTCTGACAAATCCCCAGAACAAAGGTTTTTTGTTTTTTTTTATTTTTTTCGGGAGTTCCTGGCTAATTTCTGCCTTCCCCAGACATTATTACATGTCCTTATCAGCCTTTCCCTCCTGCTAGATTTTCTTGTCGGCCCCGCCGGATGCCACTCATCCGTCCACGGAATTAGAAATCGTCTTCTGCCCGTAATGGATTTTCCTCCCTGTGTCAGGAACAGCAGAGCTGGGCTCTCGGCTGTGAAAGGGTTAACAATGAGCCCTTTTTAGAGCTAATCGAACGCTTTCCTTCTGCCAGGGCCGTGAGCGGAGAAGTTATAACGCTGAGGGGATGTAAGCCTGATTTACGCCCTGCTGATCGCCAAGCACTGGAGAATGATGAGTTGACCGGTCTGTAGTTTCCAGCTGGAGGCAGAAAATGCCGGATTTGGGTTCGGGGAGAAATACATCTTCTGGGACATTATGGAACCAACTGCCCACTATTAAAAACCAGGACAGGCTGTGTCAGGCTCGGGTTTTCCAGCTTTGCCAGGTTTTCGGTATCCCTTTGGCACGGGAGGGTCGGTCTGACCGGTCTCGATTGGTCTGCCGGATCCACCATAAAATAAGGGCCACCGGAGCAGTTGTGCGGAGTCCTCGTGCTGTTGGAGGTCTTGAGGATATAAGTTGGGTTCCATAGAAATATTGAACATATTTGTAAGGTTTCTGTTCTTTGGCCGAAAGGCTTAGCCTCAAAAGGATACGCTAACATTTTAGGTATTTTAAGGCTTTTAATATTTCAATGTAAACTAGTAGTTTTCCTAGATACGAGGAGCAGAATTATCCACAGCTTCCGCGGGGCATCACTTTCATATGAGGGCACATGGGGATGAAGTCTCCGGTTTCATACCCGTCCCAGGTAAAGAGACAATGAAGCTCACCGTATCGGCACTTTAAATAAAAGTAGAGGAACTCTGACCCTTCTTTGGCCTTTAGAATAGAGGAGGTCGGCACTCATGCTCCATGATCTTCATGATTTTTGCGACACATCTATGGTTGATCTATACATGACATCTAGTTTGGCTTTTGGGACCGGCTTCTGTGATCGAGCCGAGTTACCCGGTATCAGGTTGCCTCTGGCCTTTTGACTCTGCAAATTTACGTCCATTTCTTCCTGCTCAGGCTAAACTTGGCTAAAAGCAGGAGTTATGGACCCAAAACGTCTCTATTTATTTGTTATTTCGCGTAGAAAGCCTTTGTGATTGTAAAGCGCAAAGCTGCATTTTTGAGCCTCGTTTCCCTGCTTTGATTTAATGGAGAATTTTCGATAAATGCTGGGATTGAAACCGACGCTATTATAAGAGGAACCTTCATTCAAACAGAAGTCGGTTTTATGCCGCTATGATGCTTTTAAACCTTGGGCGAGAGCCATTTGCATAAATTATCTTCTTTTAAAAGTCATTAATTATTGTTTTATTATTTTAAAATTAATAATGTTAATAAGAACAACCTTGGCTTTTGATTCCGAGGTACATGTTGGTTTGTACGGATGCATGGCTTTTGGTAAATCGGTACACCAACGGGCATTTCAGTCGAGGTCACCCTGAAACTCCTGCTATTAATCCTTGGTGGCCGATGAGAGGTTCTAGGTAGTGAATTACTAGTTTTAGAAACATTTAATTTCATAGAGAGATTTAGCAAAGTATGGGAGAGAAAAATGTCTCCCTTATCGACTTGCTTGTTTTCACATAGACACCGCTTCCCTTTTCCGCTTCCCTTTTCCTCCCTGGATGCCCCCTCTCCCCCCCCGATGCCCCCTTTTCCAGAGCTCGGAATTTGCTGGGTTTGAGGGAATTCGCAGGCGTTCTACAGCCCTAAAGCCCCAATAACGTGTTTTGTAGAAGCAGCAGGCTTTATCAATTAAAATAATACAATATCATCATTTAAATAGCCCCACCCCCTAAACCAAAAAGTGCCCCTCTCTGGCCATATGGAATGAGTGCGGCTTCGTGAAGCGTTGCCGACGATTAAGATGAGAAAGTGTTAAACGTGAACGCAGAATCGTTTCCAAGCCACCGGCAGATTTTCCGTCTTCCACCGGAGTCTGATCGTCTTGGAGTGCTCTCTAATTAGCCGAATCGTTGGCTTAGCGTGAGGTTCTTTTGAAAACAAAAACATTTGTTAGCATCATTGCGTTTAATCTGCCTAATTTGGCTTTCCTTGACCTTCTGTGTTGTCTGCTGGGAAAAATAAGTAATCATTACAAATAAATAAGACCTGTTTGTGGGGGTTTCACACGCAGTCTGTAACGCCTTCGCTGAGGGTATCTCGCTTGAGGGTAACTCGCTTACTGCGCTTTACACGCACTTTATAGGAAGCTTTTAGAATTCCGTTATGCACTTTGTCGGCTTTTCGTCCTAAGCCTTGTTCGTCTGCCATTACACCAAACCCACCTAGTAAATAACCCCGGGGTTTCTGTATTTGGCTCTGAGAGTTTCCATTCCCTGGCACCTGATAAACGTGCAAATTGGATCCATCTGCTCCTCACATCTCGGGCAACTTGGTACTCGCCCGACTCCCAGGGGCAATGTGGGGGAAATCCACCCTGCAAACATCCTGAGTTCCAAAAAAAAAAATAGGGGCATTGTGGGAGGAAAGACTAGATCAGGGATTTGGGGGGGGTTCCAAAGAGGGACTAGCCACACTGAGCAGGGGCAGTTAGGATATATGGTTTAGTCAACAGGCCTCCGTGAAGCTCCATGGAGTGTTTGTGCGATCCATTTGGTGCCAAGTGTTGTGTTGGTGTGAGATTTCATCCGATCCCACTGGGGCTCGATTTCCAAACACTTATGTTGCGCCTTCAGGCGTGAATGGACTCCGTCCAATTCCGAGTCTGTGACGTCACAGAACATATGTCAGAGACCGAAACATGCAAATTGCATCGGTGGAGAGATCTGGTGGCTGAGGCTAATTCCGGATCTACCCACAGAGACGCCCAAACTCTCTCAAAACGTGGGTTTGGTTAAAAAAAAACAAGTGCCAGCGGAGTCACGTTCAGGGGGGGGGGGATTTGCACCGTTTGTATAATTTACACCGTTAAAATACTGGTATTTCTTTCCGTCCAATAGGAAGTGTCCCTTAACCCTTACACAGCCAATTTAACAGCAGCCGCTACTCAGTCCAGTAAACAGAGAAACTCTCTGCTGCTTTACAATTCATGCATGCGCGGTAAAACCATCGTTATAAATCCCCACCCAGCAGGCACCGAGCGCTAATCTAATAATCTCCTTTATTTTCCATCTTTTGCTTACTCTGAGATGGAATTTAATGGCCTTTATATTTAAAGAGAATTAACTGTAATCATTTATTTTTATCTATTCGGCGATGAAATGTTTTTTTCTGGGTTTTGCGGGCATTGAATCATTTTCTGCGCGGCTCACGCTTTGTCTTTGCGAGATCTGTTTAGCCAGGAAGGCCTTTATTTAATAAATAATTGGTAAATGTGAAATGTTTGTTTTTTTCCGTGTGTTATGTTACATTGTTGCGGGAATTAACCAGATGTTTGCCTCTAAGGCTTTGGAAATTGACCAGAAGTGTTTGGTGATGATGATGATGATGATGTGTGGAAGTCCCTTCCTCATAAATTGATTTTCTTGTATTATTCTGCGTATGGACGGACATTCTTACATACAATTGGCGAGCCAGACAAAAGGTCCCTAGGAGCTTACATTTCATACGAGGAAGATGTGTCCATGCGCCCCAGTAGCTCCTGGGTGAAATCTGTATAGCCAATACGCAAGCTGGGGTGACGCATTTACTATTTTGCGTTGCTCCAAGACATTATTAACCGGACTGACCCAGAATTGCATTGCGTATATATTGATTTTTCCACTAGCGGGTAAACTACGGGAATTAGAAATGATTTCTTTCCGTTCGGCGTATCACAGAGTATCGGATGTCGGTGGGACACCAGCCGCTGTCTAACGAGGCAAACTTTGGGATAAATTGGTTCGAAGAGCTCGGAAGCGTCTCCCTCGGTTGACCCTTTACACAAATCCAAAAATCCCCTTAAAAAGTGCGAAAAAGTCTGAACGGTCACGGTTTGGTCTTTGACATTTAAATTTCATTAAGTTTCAGCCTGGATCCGTGAGCATATTGCGCAGAGAAAGGAAAAACAAAAACACTCATTTTTGGCTAATTTGGGCTTTTTTTGAATTGTTTCTCTATGCGGATGTAGCCAACAGGCTGGAGCCTCCACCGAGTCCCAAAGAGCCGACATCTTCCCAGGAGAATGGACGAGGAATCATCTCTCTGAAGACTCGATGCCAGCTCGGCTATGTGTTGCGTATGTTCTGGTGCTAAGTAGCACTTTGCAATATGCAGGTCTCCATCTGCCACATCGATTTGGCTCTTCGCTCGTGCACTTTAACATCATGAAGCGTATTGACGAGCGACATCGCTTTATCTATATATCGCCTGCCAAGAACATCAAAGCCGCTTACGGCCAAAGGAGTCAAGAAAGCGCACTTTCCCTTTTTTGAGTATTTCTTGTTACTGGGATTGGCTTCCAAATGCCGGCCGCTTCCTTTTCTTCTTACAACAAACATTAGATTGCTGCGTTATGATAATTAATAAATAATAATAATAATAAATAATAAAAGATGGCACTGAAAGGGCACTGAAATATCTCATAAATCAAGAGGGGGGGGTGGGGGGTATTTATTTATGGGCGGTACCATATGCAGATTAATGACTTGATTGTAGGAGGACATTTACATGTGACAATTTTAAGCTTTGCAGGCAGAAATGGCAAAGCTTATGCCTGGCGGTGATTGGTATCACATAAAGTACCGACATATTCCGCATCTGACTGTCAGCGGTCAATTTAACGGAGGCTCCTTTCCGAAACGCGTCGTGTTCTTCCTCCGTGACGGAAAGCGTTGACAGTTTCTGTTAGGGAGAGCGATCCTTGCCTGTAAGTTCCAGAGTAAACTTAGAATAAAATGCAGTGCAAACTTCTTTTTTTCTTGTTAAGTGCGCTTCGTCGGTGTAAGTTTCTCAGTCCGATGCACTCCAGTTGTGAAAACTTTCGCTCTTCATCCCGCCGAACGCCTCCTCCGAATGCATGAAAGGAGAAACGGGCCGAGTTTCGGGATGGATCTCTCCCCCCGCATTATTCCGCTCGTAGCGCGCATGCTAATGGCGGGCCTTGATCCGACGGTTCTTTGAAGAAGGAATAGTTTGAGGTTATCTTGTCAATGCTCCGGAGTGAATCCGGTACGGAGGGGTTGTGAAGTATTTTGACAATCTTCTCTTTTAAAGGCGAGACGTGATTTCTGCGCATGAAAGGAGAGGCGCCAATTTGCAAGGTTTCGGCTGGCGCGAAAAAAGGCAGAAGACGGCGTCCTCTCCTTTATTTATTGTAATTTCCAATCTCGCGTTTTTAGACAGTCTATTTAAACGTTATGGTAAAAAAATCCTTTTATGTAACAATAGTTTATATATTTCGCTCGATCTCTCGCTTTTCCACGCGAGGCAGGGACGATGGGGTGAGGTCCTTGATTTCTTATAATTATTCTCTTCATTTATGTTTCAAAAAAAAAATGAAATTAAAAAAGCTGCTGCGCAACCAGCAATATCTGGATGTTTATTTTTTGTCTGTTGATGAACTAAACATTGCATTTTGCGTCGGTATAAAAAAATAAAATATATAAAAATAAAAACTATTTTCTTAGCTGGACGAGCATTAAAATAACTTAAATCTCAGTTCTGCTCTCATTTTTTTGGAATATATTGGGTACAGCTGGACGGAATCCAACAGGATCAAGCTGTGGTGATTTTGAGGGGCAGACGGCCGCTTCGAGGGATGAGGAGGATCTGACTTTTCATGGAATCTCACTAAAACGCACTCCAAGAATGTACAAATACAGAACGAAATATCTTCATCATATGATAAATGTTCCATTCAATAGAAAAATCCATCATCGTATTAAGCAGTCCAGGTCTTATATAGCGATAGGTAACTATGACGATTACTGACAGAGCAGACCCATGAGATAATACGCTCCAGAATCTATAGCCTTGTAGAGTTCAGCCATTGCTGAAGGTCAGGATAATTGCGGCGGATTTTACACCAGTAAATAACATTGGCCAAAACTCCCCTCTTTAATACGTCGTCGACGGCAAGTCTGAGCTCTGTCTTAATTGCAGATGCCCTTAGAGGTCGCTTGCCTCATGGGCTATCGATTGAGTTCGTTCTCAATCCAGAGCCAAAATGAGCGCGCGCGAGAAGCGGCGGGGAGTATATCCTGGCCAATTAGTCTCCGGCCGATATTGACGCTGCCGCGGGAAATCCATTTTTAGCCGCCAGACCGCACGATGGTTCCCGTGAGATACTGGCATGTATTGTGTTAATTCGCTCATATGTACAGTGTATCAGAGGAATGTAGAAGCGCTTAAGCTGCAGCTTCCCGGCACCGATCCACCGACGAGCAAAAGTCGCCGGTTCCTTGCCCGTAGAGATGGCTGCCTACCTTCTCCTCTCGGTTTGACAACCGTAATTACCTGCCCCCTTTCTAAGGAATTCAGCTTATCCGGGGAATATTTATTCTGGTTTTCACAAGTGTCATCCTAAACATAGCTTTATGCTAAAAGGCATCTCGAAACGTTTAATTATCCTTGCCACGCGCTCACCGTGAAGCATTATACCGTTTTAAATGTAGGCTTCACTGGTGGCTTTAAAGATTCCGTTAAATCTCGATATAGAAAATCACCAGTTTTTTTGGGGGGGGTTTCAATTGAAAAAGGAATCGCCGTTGTGTATTGCGGTACTTTTGTATGACTCTTGCAGAAGGTCTTGACTCAAGCTGCTCCGTCCGATCATGCCCAGGCGCAACAATCATTCTATCCAAAGACTCCCGAGTTCCGGGGTTCATTCTGTAGTTCCTGTCTGTGGCTTCGCAGATTATCTATTTTTTTTATTTTTTTTCACTAATTTTGATATCATCTGGGATATATTTTACTGAATCGAGTCGACTTATTTGGGGTTCGGGGGATCTTTCGCCTCCTAGGATCCCATCTTGAAGTTTATTGCTATAAAGTACATTATGGAATTAGGATTTTTCTCATGTGATATTCCAGGATATCGATGTAGCATTGTTTAGACCGTCGATACATTGTAACCCCAGGCCGCGCGCATGCATATACATTCTGTTGGCTAATAAATCACGATTACCAATAACGTTTGACTCATTGAGTGCTACCTTTACTTACAAGCTGCTTCCTAGCCGAAGTGGTGCAGCGCGCATGGGATAGCCTGAATCTAAGACCAGACCAAGGACTGATTAACCCCTTAATGACAAAGCCCGTACATGTAAGGTTAAGGTTTGAGTCGTTTCTCCAGCAAAATAGTGCCGACGGGGTCTGATCCACCGGCAGATTCCGACTCCAAGTTGCTGTTGATGATTAATGCAGTTTTTTTCACAATTCTCCTCGGATTGTAAAGTTGGCCGTTTCTGATTCTTCGCTGACCCAGGCCTTTGTATTAAGAACAGAAGACGCCTGATACATCTTTATCTTTTTATTGCAAACCAATTTAAACTGATACCTGCGCGGCTAATTAGATTTAACCTGTCCTGCGGACCTCCGAGGGGGCCTTTTCTGACTGTATATCTTATGTTGATACTTTATTAAAAGACATATATGTTTTCCGATCTTCCTCTGCACGAATTCATGTTTTTCTTCTTAATTAGGATGCTTTTTGTATTTTTTTTCTTTAACGTAATACAGGACGTTGCACAAAAAGTCCGTAGCCGGCATGTAAAATTTTACAAGCGTTTGCTCCTGGGATTTACCCAGCCGGGGACTTTACAAAAAAATGGTTGAATTTTACGTCTGACTGACTGGTTTTGTTGGAATATAGCCCCAAAATCATAGATTTAATCCGCTCTTGAAATAAAAGTAAGCAGCACGAATACGTAAGATGACATATTTTCCGCTGCGGAGGGAAATTGCAGCAAGACGGAGGAGGCGATGCCTGCGCCTTTATTCTCCCGTTAACCGGTGGCCAGCAGCTGCTCTGACCTCGGCCGCCGGCGGTCCGAGAGCGAAGGGTGAAATAATTAGGGTTTATGGTCTATCTGTGATAGAATTATATTTATACAGGCGGCTTGTCTATAAAGCCGGCCATAAAACACCAACCAGGAAAATAAATATCTGCCGGATCCCTTTAATAAAAATCAGCTGATGATGAAGTCCATTTATTCCTCCCCGTCTATTCGGAGAAATAAAGCGCCCTGGAGCATTAAACCAATTACGTAGCCGGATTGTCTTAATGTCCTGAAATGAGCGTATTAAGGGCTCAGAAGTTGGAACTCATGGCTCAGAAGAGATAAAACTAATTAATGATGTTCTGTCTGAAAACCCTGGTGTAAAGCAGAGAGCACGAGGCTGATACGGGGTGATTTGTACTCGGACCTTACTGCTAAGCAGGACAGGAGACTATTGATTGTAAGCTCCTTGGACACTGTGTAGCAGTTTTTATTTAGAAAGGAATGAATTGGGGTTTTTTTTCCATGTACCATCTCCGCTGGGATGCCTTGCCATTAAACCACTACTATTACTATGAATGGTTAGCATTCGTTGGGATGCTTTGCCATTCTAAATGCCTGAGTCACATAAATAGCAATCAATAGGTCACAAAGTTGCATAGAACGTCCTTATAAAGCCCCGCCCCCAGACGCAGCTCCACTTACACCCCTTAGATGAAAGTGCCCCTTTCTGCCCATTTCAGATGTTGTGATGGGCGCTATTTTTTTATACTTTACAAAAAAAGTCATCGTATTTTTTTTCTGACTTCCTATTGGCGACCATATAAACAGGAATAGAAACCTCGAAGCGACAAACATGCATGAATATGCAAATGCGCATGTCACACCTCTGATATGTGCATGCGCACGAACATATGCCACACATACACACAGACCATCTGTGTTGGTGTAAAGGATTTCATCTTAATTTTGTTTCCCCCCCCCCCATACATTTTCTTTCTCAATGTACTTTTTAAACATGGTCTGCGATGCCCCCGCCTCGGAGAATCCGCCAGCCGCTCTAACATACAGGCAATGTATCAATGACTGAGGTCTGACCGCTCTTTGAGCAGAGATTACGTTTCTGGGTTTTTAGAGCCATTCTTGATTTTTCTCTCTTTTTCTTGTTAATTTGGGAGCCTGGCCATATCCCGGCGGAAGTGCCGAGTGCCATGAATAATGAATGGCGGAGAGAAGCACACAGAGCTCTTAGATCTGTTTACTTAAGATGATGTTTTCTCTGAGTCTCGATCACAAATCCCACGCGCTCCCGAGGGCCTGAGGCGAAGGAACGTGGGTTGTTTGTGTCGGGCGAGTGCCCACGCGTTGGCACCGCTGCAGTCTATATATCGGACCGTCTGACGCGATGGTACAACGGGACCCTCTGCCCAGTCCTCGATTTTATCCGATTCCAACGCGTCGTCATCATGGAAGCCACCAAGGTCACCAAGCTTGGTCAAAACTCTTGCTGCCTGGGTGCTGAGGCTCACTGTGATGGAGGAGCCGCACCGGCTGTAGAGACGGCTCCTCTCTGCCAGTGTCTGACACTCACATCACTCACAGCCAGCACAGGGTGAGGCGGAGGAGCAGCTCAGGACACTCCAAGCCAAGAAGGTCTACTACACTCTCGGGGGGGGGGGTTCGCCATGTCCCCAAAACCCCAAATAATTTTAATAATTAAAGCCAGATATTGGATCAGACCTAAATCTGCCTTTTTTTTCCCCTCACCCACCTAAAAAATACATTTAAGGGCATTTAACCCTTTGCTATCAGCGCCCCCCCTAGCAATGCAGCGTTGAGGCAGTTTCTTTAGGAGAAGTTAATACCTTTTATTGGGCCAAAAAAAAAGGATGTAAAAGTTACAAAAAAAAGCTTCCAGGACCTCAGGGGTCTCTCAGATGGAAACTAAAAAGTTAAAAGTGTGGCTTGCGTGTCTAGAAAGATCCGGCACCGGGGGCCGGCGGGCCTGGGAACATAGTTTGCGATTGATTTTGTCTCCTGTATCCGCAGACAGGGCTTTTTTTTCCCTTTTTTTTCCTTTTTTTTCCTTTTTTCCCCCCGTTACGTGGCGATATCAGAAGACGGAGATAGACAGAGGCTCATTGATATTCCGCCCGCGTACCCCGGCTCTGTAACCAGCTTGTTATTATTGTACTCTGCAGATTGTTCAGCGTGGATTAATTTCGCCGGCTAAACTCGCACAACATGTTTGGCGGAAAAGATTGAACTTTGGCGACGATGCACCCTCTCTAGAAAAAAAAAATATATATATATAAAAGGTAACCGCGGTTACTGCGGACGGCTCGGGGAATAATCATTGTCTTTCGGAGGAGGGCATGACTCGCTAAGGCTACTATTACCCCGTGGCACGGCTAACGTCTGCGCCGGTTAGATATCATCCACCTCTTAAAGCTTCATAATTATAAACCACGAGGCGTCAGAGTGAAGTTTTTTGGGGTGTTTGAAGTGTTTTGACGGATTATGCAGCTTCGGTCATACAGTTTTAAAAAAAAAATAATAATTGCATGACTCTCCCCATCTTAGAGTCCTTTTGTTCTGAACCTCATCCGTGCCGTAAAAGGGACGGCTTAGTGGCCCTGGCACGCCCCCCCCCCCACTATATTAAAGTACTCTAAGTGCTCCATAACCCTCTGTGGGTAATTTTATATGCATTCTTCCAAAATAAAAATTAAAAAAAAAAAAAAACACTTCCCTTGCACAGAAACTGGAGCCCTGCTGCTGCAGCAGCCCTCCTTTTCTGTAGTCTTTGCAAAGTTATAAACGTGCTGATGGTCCAATCAGCCGAAATATTCAATTGGTTGCTACGGTAACAAGACCACTTTTGAAACTTTTTGTGCAGGCTATCCTTTTATTCATAATTCTCTTTAGCACAAGTAGCTCGTTGCCAGTGGCCATAACTGGTCACTTGTGCCAAGGTCAAGAGGGGTATGAGAGCTGACATGAGGGGCGTCCTGGGTGGTTTTATTGTTCATGGCTACAATAATGGGAAGGATTCCCCATTCCTATCATCAGATCAGCCCAACAAAAGCCTATTCTCATCCCAACCACAATAGGGGTTTTGCCCCTGGCCTGGGTCCGTTTATGGCATCGGCCACCTATGTGCCATCTGGGATGCCGATGCTCGTTGGGAACATTATCCTGGTTTTATTCTACGGCTCGGGCCATTGATGAGAAGCATGGAGCCCTCGATTATATAATAATATGGACGCGGTTCGTGAGCTTTGCGTGGAAGGTCGGCGTTCGTCCCGTCGCTCCATCTTACTTACTTTGCTCCTGGCCCTGTAATTAGAGAAGTTATTCTGCGGCACAGAGGTGATTAGCGGGGGATATATTTAGACCCCTCGAAGATGAGCTTCAGACAAATGCAGGTTATGACCCCCCCTTTGCTCTTTATTAAAGAGGATAAACTGGATACAATTATATTTGTTTTCTTACCAGCCCTGTGTCTCGCAGAAGAATCACTTTAGCCCCCTTTAGCTCCACGTTGACTACGGGGCTCTTCGTTCTCCAGCGTGGCTCTCAGTTTGCTCTTCTATTCCTCCTGGCAGACACGATGTATCAGGACACGCAGATACGGACCAAGCCGCCCTGGTATTTCAAACTCTTCCACAAAGTGATTTGATGTCTGTGGTTTTATGAAGGGTCGGAGATCACAAAGCACCACATTTTGGGTCTCTGTCCGCGAAAGGTCTCTGTCTGGATGAACCCCCCCCCCCGGGCTTGCAGATTGGATACTTTGATTGCGAACCCTTCTGAATCCAGACTTCATTTCTCGATAATTTGAACACCTTCCCGGGAATTCATTCTCAGGACGGCGGAAATCGATACGCAGATATTTCTTTCGTCGGTTCGAAAGACAATGAAGGTCGATTTTAAGGTAGCGAGCGGCTACAACAAAGGACGTTGCAAGTTGGAACGCGAGCGGATAACGTTTCAGTGCACAGAATCTGGTGACAGACGCGTCGGGATACTCGCTAAATTCAGAATGCTTTCTGCACGTAAAAAAATAATAATGATAAGTAACGATATTTCTCTCCGAAGGTTTAAAAGGCAAAAGAAAGCCTCAGGTGGGTAAAGGGTTTACAGGGTCACAGTATTATTTACTGTAGTTATATGGGGGGGTTACTAAGTGGTACAAGCTAAAAGAAATAAAGGAATTATTAATACTAACTAAATGTAACTAAATTACATTAGATAGAATGTAAGGAAGTTTTACTTTACTGGGTAGGTGGCTCCCAGCAGAGGTGGTAGAGGGTAATACAGTGAGGGTATTAAACATGCATGGGATAGACATCCGGCTCCTGAATCTAAGACGAGACCAACGACTGATTAAGGTTCGAGTCTTTATAGTAGGAAAAATGGCAGACTAGACGGGGGCCGGATGGGGGGGCCGATCTGCGAGCAACAATTTAGTAGGAATTATCTTTGGTAAAGATGTCAGTGGTGGAGTCTGGAGATGCAGACGTAATGGCGCGGGTCTGGAAGATGAAGTCTGTATTGGACGGAGTTAAGTTTGGCCCCAAGGCTCTAGAACAGAGATTTAAACCCTTTTTCCGGAACGTCAGCATTGGGGAATATATTTCTCGCTATTATTATTATTATTATATTCTTATAATCTGTTTAATTTCCGTCAGGAGGAGCCCCCACTCGGGTGGGATTGACAGGCACTAGAAGTGGCGTAGAGAAGGCATGGATCTCGTTACAAAGTGTCATCCTTTTCGTTTAGGGCTAATCTCTTGTTTAACATGCAGCCTCGGCGTTTTCATCATGTCCACTAATTCGTTTTCCAGGAGAAAAATGCGATGCTTATTGATATTTTTAAACTAACTCATTTTCAGACACTTAACCCAACTTACAGCTCCCAATTTTCCACTTCTGTTATCACAAAGCTGAAAACACCACAAAAACAAAAAAAAAAACAGAGCGAGCGAGCGAGCGAGCAATTACGTTAATAGAAACAAGCATGACGACTCCTGAGTCCGGCACGATCGATTCGTAGCCTCAAAGATTACCGCGGGGCCGCCAATAATCCCATGCAAACGGCAAAAAACACTGTTTTACGTCCTTTTTCCATCAAAAAAGTTGACAATAAACACACGGATTAGTCCCGAAGTAATATATCTCATACAGAGTTTGAATAATGGCCGTTTCACCTTCGTAACCTTAGTTCCCTTATAAACCTTTGCAGGCAACTCTTTAAATTTGTAGAGAAACCTGGAATCGGCCGGCAGATCGGCCCCATTTGGCCCCCGTCTAGTCGCCCGTTTCTCCTGCTGTAAAGACTCAAACCTTAATCGGTCGTTGGTCTCGTCTTAGATTCAGGAGCCGGATGTCTATCCCATGCATGTTTAATACCCCTCACTGTATTACCCTCTACCACCTCTGCTGGGATCAGACCAAGGGCTGATTAAGGCCGTCAAATTCTGCGTTTCGATTTTCTAATGAATGGTGCAGTTTGGCTTAAGAAGAAGACATTGAATGATTTGGATCTCTTCTTTACTGGTTTTTGCGCGTCTTATGGCACAAAGGTACTCTGTGTTTGAGCTCTGCGGATACAGAGAAACAGTGTCAGGAGCAAAATTAATTCCCAACAGCAAAGAAACCCCCCCCCGGGTGAAACGGAGGTCAGTCCCTTTAAACCTGCACCTGATGGGGCTTTTACGCCGTCCCAAATCTTACCCCAGGATGGAGTCACCAGCATCAGCTTTAAAACTAAATTTACGAATACCACAGTCCTAGATTTTGAATGAAGAACACGGTGGTTATTGTTCTGTATGATGAATGCTGCTGGCTCGCTCGCCAATATATAATGCAACGTCTTGATTGGAAATATTTTAAATAAGGTTATATTTCCCATGATTAAGAGTTTACAACCTGTTGTTATTTTTTATGTGTATATATATATATTTAAAAATTTTGTATTTATTTATTTATTTTACATTTCCCATAGCTGTGTTTAATTGTCTAAAAAAAAAATGTCTTTGGTGACCAGAAGTGTTATGGATGTCTTCAGCCATGTTTAGTGCCCATTTGTGCCAACGTCATAACCATACAATAAAACTAGTAACACCCTACAGGGCGTTCTATATACTTCCGTGGGTGAAAAACGGCCCATATAAAATGCAAAAGCTTAGTTAATTAGTAAGAATATAAAATAATGTTATGTTTTCTATTTCCTACCATTATTTATTTACAATATATTATTATTTTTAGGTTATTTGTATGTATTATTTTAAATCTATATTAAAATGTATTATTATAATAAAATAATAATAATTAATAATAAGTCTTTGGGCCTTGTTTGGTGCCTGGATTATAACTGCTATTCCCTTGACACACAATAGTCACGTTTAACACAGTTTTTCCTTTTTGGAATATAATTTTATACATTTTAATCACGTGACTGCGGCTCTGATGGAATTCACTTGGATACGACTAGAAGAAGGAAAAAAAAAAATGTACATTTTCCAAGACTGAAATCTGTCAATTAAACAACCAATTTTGAACGAAAAGTTGTCTTGTTTCAGATGTGGAATTAGACGTGAGTGGCGATTATCCAAAAACTCTGGCAAGTGCAACGTTTGGCTATGAAATCACAGCAGCGTTTCCACTGTTTTTCCCAAACGCACTTTTTTTTTAATTGAAAAATTTTAACTATTCCACTCCTGTGTGCTTCAGAATAAAATATCATTCAGAAAGTGCGTCGTCCCCCATACTGTTGAACAAAGAAACCTTTATTTTCACTCCATTGGTATTTTTTTTTTTCAGGGAACTCTGAAATGAGAGCTGTAGTCATGTGATGAAAATGGCAGCACCGATTGGTTGAAAATGCTATTGGCATTTAAGCATCTTTTTTAATAAGTTTCTGTTTAAGTGTTTAGAAAGATTTAAGGGCGAGACCACCTAAGGTGTGAGGACCCGTTGGCTGGCTCGCCAATATGGAATGCACAATTTTAGTCGATTGAAAGCATTTAAAACAAAGGTTATATTTTCTATTTCCTACCATATCATTAATGAAAATAATAATATATATTTTTAGTATTTTTTTTCTTTTACTATAATATATATATATAGAGTGGTAGTCCGCACCTGCCGAGGATCCAGGGCTCGCCGCTCTCTAATTCCATGTAGCCATGTAAGCGTTAAATAAGACGTATATATTAGAGCGCACCCCCCCATCCTGCGCGCCGGCCGCACCTCCAGAAATGTAATTAACTCAGCCGCGCAATATCCAGGACCGATGAGCGTTTTCATTGTCATTAACTTTTTTTTTGCAGTTTTTTTGCTGAGTTACAGTTTATATTATTAAAACAATGCATAATTTATAATTAGCCAAGTACCTTGGACAAACAATTAAAGCTTTAAATGAAAGCGATTAATTTGAGGCGCCGCATGATTCGCTGCGTGTCTCTATTTTTTTTTTTAAAACCTATGGAGTGATGGGGGGGCAGAGCAGCGGGTAATTTATCCCAAGTTTCCGTCGGGGAGGATAAATCTTTGACTTGAAAGGTGATCCTGATTTACACAAACACTGTGTATTTATACTGACTGTATATTTTATTTAATTCAGATAATGTATCCACATAGAGCCTTTCCTTGTTCATCGCTGGAGGGTGTAGTAGCTTCCCAGAGCCCCCTACCAGCTGAGGTGGTTATAATAGTTATTAAAGGTAGTAGCATAGAGTGCTTAAATCGTAAATGCTTGTATTATTTTAGAAATATTATAGTGAATTTAATTATTTTCACCCTTAGATAAGTAGAACAGCCTCTCAGTAGAAGCGGTAGAGGGTAATACAGTGAGGGGTATTAAACATGCATATGGTAGGCATTTGACTCCTGAATCTAAGACGAGACCAACGACTGATTAAGGTTTGAGTCTTTACAGCAGGAAAGACGGGGGCCGGATGGGGGCCGATCTGCCGGCACGTTCTATGTTTCTATGAAGAGGAGCTTTGCTACGAGGCTGACGTAGTTACCGTGGTCAGAGACAGCTGATTGCCGAGCGTTTGCCGTTTCACGTGGAGGTTAAGCTGTTCGTCGTTCTTTTTCTAGGCCCGAGCGCGGTATTTCTGTATAAATGCAGAGCATTACGGCCCAGGGGCGCCTCGTGCGTTTTCTGCTGTAATTACCGACTGTTTTCAGCTCTAATTAGATTCACCTGTTCTGTTATTTCACGGATTCTCTAAGCTGCGAGTGGCTTTGCCGGGTGCCATAACTGATTTATTCCATCTTGTGATATGCAAAGTTCCTGTCCTCGACTGACCCGTCGCTGGAGTCTAAACGTCTCGGCAGCGTTTGATAAACGGTTAAATCGAGGCCTACTGGTGTCAGACTCGACGTTTGGTTTACTTTTGTTGTCACAATGCGGAGATCAATACATTTAGTTATAAAACTGTTCTTACACTTCGGCCCCTTGGGGCACTTTAAAAAAAATCGATCTCTGTAATAAAGGGGCCACTCCAGTGCATATTAAAATAATTTAACTTCCCTTTTAGTAGAAGCCACTAGTATTCTCGCCACTCATTGGCTGCTTGAAGAAGAGGCCCTGGTGCACAGCCTGTGGCCCTAATTTCAACGTTAAAGGCCCAGTTGCCGGGATTTGGATTGATATTTATAGCTCCCAGGCTTCACAAAAACCTTTGACGTCACCAGGTGATGCGTTTGGATATAAATCCAGCCGCGAGCTGTCCGTGGTCCTGAAGCTTTATCTATCGGAATTTTACAGCGTTCCATTATCTTTATATAACGGCAACAGATTCCATAATGCTGGTGTGCGTTTACCCCAAATATATAGTACATTTTATTATATATATATATATATATATATATCATTCATTAGGGCCGATACAACTATCGTTCTAGAAACGTACGGTCTGTAGGACCACAGACTTAGTTATTAAATTAATTCAATTTAAGCCACAAAAAAAATGAACAACCAACCCAGATACCCACGAGGGACTGAGGCCGCAGGATGTGCTGCATTTTATTTAACGTGGCTGATATAAAAAAAGTGAGTTTTGATTAATGTTTAAATCGTTTGTGACATCGCTTTGCTATGAAGACCCAATTTGTAGACGTCGGTTAGATGGATCGTTTGATGCGTCGTAACATTATACAGAGTCCCCCCTCCTCTCGCTAGTTGACTCGGGGAACTTGTGTACGCAAATAAATGTCTTTTTTGTTGTTGTTGTTGCCGAGTTGCATTTCGAGTCCATTTGCAATGCGTCGGCTCGTAGCACAGACCGCCATCCCTGACGCCCACTTTGTGAAGCGCCGTCGCTCACAGATCATTAGCTGTTTCGAAGTTTCTCCGTAATGGCCGGACCGACTTTCCCAATTTTAAACTTCCATCTGTGCGGGGAGGCGGCAGGGATGGAGATTATTCTGGACGAGTAAAGTTGCCCACAAAAAAAAAAACAAAGGCGCGATGCCAGTCAGGGTAACAAAGTTCTTGATGGTAGCATCTGTCAGACTCCCTGCCTCCCGATCCGAGAGGCGACAACGTCTGGCAGGCGAGATCTGGCACGGAATCCACTGAACTGGGAGGGCAGCTGGAAAGTTGGAAGAGATGGTTGGTCCCGGGGGCGCGATCCGGCATGCACTTCATTCGTAACTCGATGAAAAACTCGTCCTGTAATCTGGACAAGATGTTGCGCTGCAAAGGAACAAATGAATGAGTTTGCCTCGATGAGCGCCACATTTTCCAGGGGACGTTAACTGAAAAAGCGACAGTTGCCGGCCGTTGTACCCTCTTAATAGGCTTTCTGGCAAAAGATTGGGCATTAGCAGAGAGCCACTGGGTGTAGATTAAGTAGATGGGGCGATTTTTATCCCTTCTTTTATCTATGCCCGTAGTAGGCCAGTCCTTGGACGTGGGGCACGGTTCCGGAACGCGTCAGCTCGCCTTGTGCTACAATAAAAGAGGGATTTGCGGGCAAACATTGGTTTGCCGTTTTAGGGTAAAAAATAAAGTAACCTCTCCGTTGCCAGAGAGAAAGCGATGTGCTGATCCTTCCAAAATATTTAATAGCAGATTTGGACAGAGTTAGGATACTGAGTCGGCCACGTTGGAGCCGGATTACTTTCTGCAGACGTCCTCCCCGGCGGTGCCGATAATTAGTCTTCATTAAACCCGAGCTCTCGGTCTCCTGGGAATAAATCATATTCCCCCGATAGGGCAGGGTCATATTCACTAAGCAGCACCCTTCGGTCTGGAGCCGTGAGGTAGCGGCTTGAGTGATCTATCAGACTCAGCTTGAACGTTTTAACTTTTATAGTCTCTTTGATTAGGTTTTGTATGAAAATAAGATCTCCGGAGAGAAGAGATCCTCTTGTGATAAGTGCTTTCGAACCCGACGTCACGTAAGAACATTCTACCCTTGTTGGTTTTAGTAATGAGTATATTGAAATGTGGGAATTGTAATTTATGTTTTAGAACTTGGCTATTGAGTGTGCTTTTTGTTGTCGGTTTTTGTAAATAATTTAAAAGCAAGTCAGTTACAATGACGCAGAACTAGAAAGATGTCCCCAAACTCCTCTCCTAAAGTCCTCTCACTTCTCCCTTACAAAGGACGCTCTGGACAATCTAAAACATGGAGTATATTTTATCCTCCACGCTTGATTTCGGGTCTAATTTTGGGGATATTGTGGCTTTCCTTGATTGATTGCTGTAAATATCCCCTAAACCCCCTCCTCGACCTGTGTCATAAAGAAAAAAGAGGAACATAAGTCACCCGCTTCTCATTCTTATCTCGCTCTCACCCCGTGCTAAACGACCATGATTTTGTAACTTATTCGAGCATCTTGTTCGGAGATGGTCTGCTGGAAGTCAGGAGATAATGCTGGATTTATGTTTAAGCCTTGTTTTATCAAAACAATGCATAGACAATGCTGTCAGCGCAGGTGGGAGATACAATGTATCATGTATAAATGCCCTGTGACCTTCACCGTAATCTCCGTCTCGAGTCACATATCAGCCGTTGGACGTCTTAACCCTTCAAGAAGCCGACTCTCACCTTCGGCAGCGGGCACGATGTTTGGATCCGTTTCCCATGCAATGTGTCCACCGAAGTATTTCTCTTCCATGAAATATTAAAATTAAAGTGATTGGTTTTTAACATTTTTTAGAATAAATTAACCCAGAATCTATATCTTGTAGATCCTTGGATTCTAAAAGTGAACTTTCAAGGGTCGAGGTTCTAGCATCCTAAAAGGAGGAACGTAGAGAAAGGGAGAGTGTTTAGGGCAAAGGTTGCCATTAGGTGAAGGTTTGGGGTCATGGATTCACCTAATAGTCCTCTACTACATGTAGAGTCCTCCCTATATCGCCTCTTACCCCATCGTTCTTTGTCGTCATTACTAGTGGCCTTTAACCTTTTGATGTCTTCAGAAGAGCTTTGAGTCTGATGAGCATGTCTCTGTTTCCCGATTCCCCGCGCATTTTACATCTAATAACAGCACAACCTGCCAGAATAGGTTACCGGGTCATTGATTACAAAACTTTGACTTAAAAAAAAAAATGTGGGCGGGGGGGGCTATCTAATTTACTGCGATCGGCAGAAAGCTTTGTTGGTTTATTTTCCTTGTTTTTTTCAATGGATGACACTCGGGGTAATTGTTTCTTAGTAAAAATAATAGGATGTGTCCAGGAGAAGTCACATAAGCCAATTATATGGTGCAGAAAATGGAAAAGCAAAACAAATTAGGTATAACTGGCAACACGAGTCAATGTAGCCTCGCAGGAGATGCGTACCTGCGAAAAAATACTGGGCTCTTTAACACTTTTAATTTGAGACGGTGAATCCGAAGACGACGCTTGGTTAGCTTCTTGATTACACAGAACAGAGGCTTATTTTCGACAGGCTGATGCAGATATCATGTACTTGTTAATAAACAGAACTGGGTGGAAATCGCTGAAGAGCTTCTTCTGGACAGAAGGGAGTTCAGTAATTCTTCGGGTAACGAGACGTCTTGGCCTAAACGGTCTACCGCAGTATAGTCGAGTAAATCATGAAAGGAAGCCCAGTTTCATGCTATCACCACCCTTCAGTAGAGATTCATACATCCAACATTTGGACAGTTTTGTTTCAGGGGGCGTGGCTACAGGCATGGCTGGTGGGTGGGGCTTTATATAGACTTTTTATGTCACTTTGTGCCCTATTGCTGGCTATTCGTGTAACTGGGTGGGCATTTAGAAGAATAATGTCATTTGAAAAGCCCTTTCCTGCTTTTTCTTGACACATTATCGGGGCTTTTAGGGCTGTAGAACCCTGCGATCCCCTCACACCCAGCAAACATTCTAATAGGAAACATAACATTTATAATTGATAAATTAAGTGGAAAGGCTGGGCTCATATAGAGGTTTGTTTGGAATTTCTGCCATGGTTTTTATTTTTCATTTTTTGTACATGTTTATACATTATACAGGGCCAGGATAGGCCAGCCCTTCTTGCTCTGGAAGCTCCTTGAGGTCAACTCATTTTAACTCTAACTGAATAAACTAAATAAACCGCATGTTTAATTAGATTAAACTCAACATCTCATACGTTCAGTAACTCACTCGCACCCAAGAGATTGTCCCACAGCCGGTGACATCCACTAGCTAATTATTTCCACCAACGTCGATCACCGTCACGATGGGTTAGATAATCATCATTCAAGGATGATGAGCCAAGGTCTCCTTGAGACAGCGAAAGGTCAGAGTGAGATACGGTGACCTGCCTTCCTGCGCCTTTGGGATGGCAGGCCTTCGGTGGGAATACAGAAGAAAGAGCTGGCCAAGGTTAATCACAAGTCTCTATTGATCTGAGAGTCCGGGAAATAATAGTCTCCCGTCTGCTCTATGGTAATTTTCACCTTTGGAAAACTAAATCTGATTCATTGACTGTCGGTGTGAATGGATAGCAAGAAGTCTGCTATTGTTACTCAATAAAAAGAATAAGGGAAGAAACAATGCGTTTCAGTCTTCGGCAGTCTTCCGGCACCAGAAACTTGCTCTGTGTGTCCTGAATCAGCCTTTGTGCTTTGTTATAGACCAAAAGTTTTGTTTGATAGTTTGGGAACGCACAGACATCTACTACAAATGTTTTAATTATTTTTTGAAAGGTTTACAGATTTGTTCATTAAACTTGACAGATCCTTGACTTCACTACACATATAAGGAAGGGCTGAGCAAGTCCCACATAATGTAGGGTTAAATTAGTTGATTTGGTTATTTTTGGACGTAAGGATAGGTGGTGTTTTCTATAATGAACAATATAAAAGAAAACAAAAAGTTGGGAGCCAGCCGTTGGGGCAGTAAATCTTTGGAATCCACAGTCTTGAGTTGACCACTGCTTTAGATGCCTTCAAACTGGGATTAAATACGTTTTTGGTGCAAATAAAGCAGCAAAGATATAATATAATTGTATTTTTAAATATCTAAATAATCCACACAGCAATTCATTAGTATTAATTTTGATAATTTTAGTTCTGATATCATTATACAAAAATCGCTGTGGTTTTACACCAGTAAACATACATTCTATTAGTTGGCATGCAATGTATTGTTATATGACACGCTTATATATCCACGCGTGACTGTTTTCTGTAATTATGTATTAAATATTGACCTTTGTATTTAATTAAGTCTCTCTAGAGCCGTGTTAAGTCCAGCTTGCCGGCTCCTTTGTTAATAATTGACAAACAAGTGACTTTAAGTGATCACGCATCGCCGCGGAGTTGTTCAGGGCACAGAAATTCAGTAATCAAACATTTACATTGGAAATGAGGATGCTTTCCATATGAACTCACAACCTGCTTACGGTTTCGAAACACCGCCAATATCCGTATGGAAAAGGGCCTTGCGCATGGTGGTATTTAACAGTTTCCTCGGGGTAAACAAGGAAAAACAAACCGAACGTTCTCTCCGATGATAAACAAGACGCCAGTGCCTTCTGTGAAATTTGGCCCCCATGATGCGATGGCCACAAATGGAAAGCTTTTAAAGATTATTGTCATTGTCAGACAGCCGTGTTCCGGCAGGGAATTCTCCTGTGATATCCCCAGTATGAAACAGGACAAAGTTAATTTGAGACCTCTGTGCCCGAGAGAATCGTGGGAGCATCGGACGCCCTCAGCACCTGAGCAAAAGGGTTTGACCTACAGGAACGTAGTTACCAATGTGTCCATTCACCTAGAAATGATATTTATTCCCCCCCAGGAACCCCAGCACCCTGAGATTTGATGTCATTGTCTTCTCTGATTGAGCATTGTTGAGTTGTAAGCATTTCTTCTTATGATTTAGACCCAAACATGAGCAAAACTTAGGCTTTCTACAAGTAAAACTATTTTGGAGGCAGCTGTGATACGTCCTTGTCATCATCAAACGTTATGCACAACAGTTGGTCGCCCTGTTGAGTCCGTTTCATCCTCTCGCTCTCCCAGATGCTGGGGAGATTTTACCTGCAGAGGTACGTTCTGGAGGTCTCTTTCATTTCTACCGGGTTTTTTTTTTTTTTGCGACTAATCCCTAAAACGTACACATCAAACTCAAACAGCGGGGGGAAACCTCCGTCTTATTAGAGCGAACAATAAAGAATTAGAATAAAAAGGAAATGAGCGATCAGGTGACATGGACCTCCCGGACTCCACTTCTCTGAATCAACGTTAATAGCAAGATTGTAAATTATGGAAAATGGGTGATCAAAGAAGCCAAGGTGCTTTGTTCCAATTCCTTTTTTCTTCTTTTTTTTTGCCTTCCTCAAATCTTCATTTCGATTCAAACTGTCCATTTTCCAGTAAATTTTCCCCAACATTTTGAAGATCCTTCAGGAGCCATGCTGCCATGGGCACAATCGATACGTCTTATGGGATCACATAGTAGAGATGGTTGAACCTGTGTTTGTGAGCCCAATGCCTGGCTGTCCTTGGGAGAAGGAGTGCAAGCCCAAGCGGAAAAGGAAGTGGAACCAGTTACAGAGCTTCCTTTCTCTCATTGGAACCTCCAGAAAGAAGGCCAACTCATGCATGACAATGACGAGCCAGCCGTGGGCTTAGCTTGACCCCCAACTTGGCTTATATCCTGCTACGACCTTTCCGTCCACCTCTTTCCCATACTTTTCCATTCGACTCTTCCCAATGCCAACAGATATCATAAACATCCATGAGCTGGCATGGGTCGGGTCTTCTAACCTGAGAGGGGCTGCTTCTATGTACTCTCTTCCTTAAATCCTACACTGTTATTTTGAGCCCTACGGTGATCTTCATTTATGATTGGAAGTTCTCCTGGGGGAAAAGAGTCTGAATACGCCTGTGGCAATTTCGTAATTATTCCAACTACCCCTTCCCCCCCGTATATAGAAGACAGATTGTTAATAGCGCAGCCTGTCTGCCTGTGCCCGCTCATACATTTATTAGACTAATGAAGGACATAAGATGATATATTTCTTCTCCATGGCTTCTTTCTCTCCTAGGGCTATTCACGAAAATGGTGTATTCATTAGTTCTAGATCAGTTTTCATTTGGAACGGATGCCTTGGCGTTTCCTTAAAGCATCCTTGCTGAGATATTCACTAAACACAAAATAATCATGGGTGACTAATTGTGTCATTTGATTTCTCATTGATTAGTTATTTTAAATCTTAGTATCCGGTGCTGTTATCGATTATTTTATCTTTGGGGCATTTCTGATTACTTATATTCCAGGCTACTTCTATTTAATTGTTTTAAAGGTTTATGATGCTCAGAAAAGCATAGAGTGATTTCGTCTAATCTAGCGTTAAAAAAGGTTTCGTTTTTTTTTATGAATTTTGCATAAAATTCTACGTTTGCTTTTTCTAGCGGCTGGGCACATACCCTTCTTATCTCCCCAAACCATAATTTAATTAAAATCACTTTACAACGGTTCGGAACAGTAAGGGAACATTATATCAATGCCAAAACGTGTTGAGGATATCTCTTATGATTAATTGAGCTATGGATCTCATCAGCCAGCGTTTAAATGGGGTGATCAGAAGGAGGGGCGGGCCTTAAAGAGACAAAATGGCTGTGCGCATGGAGGGATTCCAGATCAACCAAAAAAAATGTTAAAAAATGTAAAGAATAAAAAGCAGGTTTAATTTAAAATGTGCAGCAGCCCTGGAATACACAGAGGGATATTACCCTGTGTATTTATTACCTGTTTAATTACCTGGGCTGATATAACCAGGGTGGTTGTGAGGAAGGCATGAGGGATGAATGATACCCACGCGAGCCTGAGAGCTTTTACGGAGATCGGACCTGTCTACATGTTTATTCACGTCTTTCTTAGACGTCAAAGTACACTCCGGGAAGGAGCGGTCCATGTCTCGTGATCCTCCGAGACTCACAACTCATCAAATGTATCATTGACCTTTCGTTTGTAATGTGAACGCCGGGCTAATTCCTTTTGAATGGCAGTTGCTTGTTTAACCTTTACAAACACATTGAAAAGCCTCATCCGAGCTGCAGTTACCGGCCGCTGAGATGTAGCTGCTGCCTGCCTACGCAGGACACGTTCAGGAGTTAGTGTCTCTCGGATACCACCGAGTGTCCCTATTTAGTTTGTCCAGTCCCCCTGTATACAAACGGCAGGAATGCCAGCAATAGGGCACAAAGCCACATAAGTCTCGTTAAAGCCCCAGCCCCACAGGCATGCCTCTAACCACAGCCCCTAAAACAAAGGTACCCCTCTTCAGCTATGTCAAGCCTACAATCTGGTGGTTACATTATTAGGCCAGGGGTATTAGACAGGTACAGTATTGTTCTAAAGCCAGAGCGGGTACTCACAGCTCCAGCGTAACCATCTCTGCTCTGCTCAGCAGAGCTGCCCCCGTTCCTGTGTCTCCGAGTGTTCCCCCTTCAATCTGTTTACAATTGTCCCACTTTGACAGCAAGACTCTTTATAAACACCACTAACGAGTCCTGTCTAATTATTTTCAAAATTAGCACTTTTGGATTGTATAGTATAATTAGA
This sequence comes from Spea multiplicata, assembly GCA_009364415.1. NCBI lineage: Eukaryota > Metazoa > Chordata > Amphibia > Anura > Pelobatidae > Spea > Spea multiplicata. The sequence goes on along the minus strand of VKOC01001423.1, from coordinate 22,169 downwards.
GATCATTAGTGGTGCAGGCTGTAAGTGCTTGGTCTGTAGCGGGTAGCGACTGGCTTCCTAACGCAGTGACTGGCAGATAAACAATGTTATGTCCGGTTAATGAGCTCTCATCTTATACATCCTGTCCGGTGTCTGTACATCCTGGGACAGCATTAAGTATATGTGAGCCCTAGAGAGATCTAGAGGAGGGGTTGGAGGGAGCAGTCTCAGGAGGGGTTGGAGGGAGCAGTCTCAGGACGGGTTGGGGGAAGCCATCACTGGAAGTATTGGAGGGAGCAGTCACTGGAAGGATTGGAGGGAGCAGTCACTGAAAGGATTGGAGGGAGCAGTCACTGAAGAGGTTGGAGGGAGCAGTCTCTAGAGGGTTTGGAGGGAGCAGTCTCTGGAGGGTTTGGAGGGAGCAGTCTCTGAAGGGTTTGGAGGGAGCAGTCTCAGGAGGGGTTGGAGGGAGCAGTCTCAGGACGGGTTGGGGGAAGCCATCACTGGAAGTATTGGAGGGAGCAGTCACTGGAAGGATTGGAGGGAGCAGTCACTGAAAGGATTGGAGGGAGCAGTCACTGAAGAGGTTGGAGGGAGCAGTCTCTAGAGGGTTTGGAGGGAGCAGTCTCTGGAGGGGATTGGAGGGAGCAGTCACTGGAAGGATTGGAGGGAGCAGTCACTGGAAGTGTTGGAGGGAGCAGTCACTGGAAGGGTTGGAGGGAGCAGTCACTGAAGAGGTTGGAGGGAGCAGTCTCAGGAAGGGTTAAGGGAGCTTTCACGGGAGCCGTAAAGGAAAGGGAGCGATTATATGAGCTGTAAGGGAAGGAGTTATATATAATGGGTGTATATATGTATGGTGAAGTGCAAAACCATATGTCAGGGATTGCAGATTATATACTTTTGAAAATGATAAATAATCTGCTTCAAATCCAAACAAGCATTTTTAGCACTTGAAAATGCTGTTTTGCGTCTCTGAAATGCCCTCCACGGACCATTCATTTTCCTGCATAGAAATTATTTCCATGCTAATCGAGTGTTTCAGCCAAAAGGACATTCTTAAAGGAACATTAAATCTCCAAGAACCTCCGAGCTCTTCACCGCAGGAGATCATCTGAGGCTCTCGAATAATGACTTCAACTCCATATGCAAAAGAAAAACCTTAGATGTGCCGGCGCTATATATAGAAGCATATCACGCTTGTCTTGGTTAACATATGCATCTCGTGGAGTGTAGCTATACAGAGCCAAGTAAACACAACCATCACAACCATCAAAGCTTACAAGTTCTGAGTGATCCAGGGATCCACCGCAAATTACAGGCTCCCACTCCATCGCGTGTGATGCCACGGGGAGACGCAACTCCAAAGTTCAGGTTCTTTATTTATGGATATGGACTGTATCAGCCACTTTGAATATTATTCTAAATTTGGTCTTGAAAAGAGGTTGTGGGCCCCACTAAATGATAGACCCACCACTGTTAAAGAGATCCCTGTTCCAGTGACAAAGCTATTACCCGTCCGTAACTTTGAAGCCGGCGTACATCTTGGGTATAAAGTTGTCCATGTGCTTCAAAAAGCTAGAAGTGGACAACCCAAAACACGAAGTGGCCAGGGACACCAATCGATACCCAAGAGCCTCCATATCCCTTGGTTCCTCCATAGTTCCGTTCGGTGTCCCATCTACCCCGCTTGTCTAATGAACGTTATCAAGCAACAACACTTATTCGTTTCCCGGTATAGCAAGACCACCATTGAACAATGTATTGGAAACTGCAGGATCCTTTGGGTGATGCAGTAAAAGGGGGGGGGTATTAAAAATGAATAGCTCATTACTAAAACATCCCCTGAGCTTCCTTTAGAATGGTATATAGGACACATTTATTATAATTAAAAATTCGGTTACATCCCCCGCCACGGCTTATCCTAATCAGTAACCCTTCAATGTCATTGTGCTTGATAACCCCTCGTTATCCGATATATTCTAGGGGTCGTCGGGGGTCTCAGATCAGAATGGGACAACCTTCTGTGTTGCTTTTTTGTTATTCAGCCTACGGAGAAGGAGAATAAGATGATATTTTCTTAACTTTCTACAGCATGCAGTTGATGGTTTTTGGGGGGGGTTTTCTCTAAGTGGAACTGCACCTTTAAGACAGCTTTAGCTTAGTGGATCCCCCCCCCTCCCGTCATACCGCTCTTCTTGCTCAGGCCTGCCATGGCGCACGCAGAGATTGTGGAGTGGCTTAGACCTGCTAGAAAGACGGCGTTCACCACTCATTCAGCGGAGTTGGGTTTTTTTTTTATGAGGGACCCTGGCTAATTTCAATCAGTAAAACTTTACTCCCGGAGTTTTCCAAACTGCTTCTTCACTCCGGCGGACAGACCTCACGCTGGGAATCTGCATGAGTTATATCCATCTCGGTATCGCCTAAATAAGACAGAAGGATTGAAGAGGGGTTTTTTTTCTTCTTTTCAACCCAGAAACTGGAGCTGGAGCGTACACGCAGAGCATGTATTTTTAGATCTGTTTATTGTATCACAGATAGAGCGTTACAATCATTTGTATCCGTTGTCCGTTATTTTATTAAATGATTCATTTTTTTTCTTTTTCAAGACATATTCTTGAAATTTAATATATTGATGTTTAAAATAATGCCAGTTTACTACAACCGGCAGCTGAATGGTTAATGCGTTTTCTCCCTAATCGCAGCAGCTGCCAGCTTTCCACGCAGGCAGCCGGTTAAGAAATAGATTCTTGGACGCCTTTATCCGCACCTTTTGAGAACAAAAAATCTATCTTTCACACCCTGCTTGGCGCCATATGCCCAGGAGCTGCATGAAAGAAATGTATAACTCTCGTGTCTTAGACTCCGGAACCAACGGCAGCATCCGGCCCAAGATAACCACTGGCCACGGAACCTGGGACCTGTCTGAATGAGCGGACCCTGAAATTCCGCAAATAATAACCCCCCAACAGTCTATCGCAAAAAGTAAATTATGGTGACGACCAAGAGTTGTTAAAACCGTGATTTATGAGGAGGTGAAGAAATTCTCAATGGAGTCGCCCGTATTCAATAGAGATTCCAGCTATGATAAAGCAGGGATAAAACCACCAATCTGGATGCTCAGAGATCAGTAAATCCAAGTGGAAGATGATGGAGTCATTTCTAGACTTGAGAATCTGCCCATTAACCCCAGAGGCAGGGGTAAGAAAACCCAAATAACGACCCTAAGAATGGCAATATATACCGATTTTGGCTTTTTCGGAGCAGTGATTACCTACTTCTGGTCATGTCGCTGGTCCATAGTTGTTCAGTATCCATTATAGGCGTGAAGATGACCTTCAGAGCAGCAGAAGCCCACTAACCCTATTCTCAATACTTCTAGCCCTCTGGTCGGATGATGATGAGGATGCAATTCCACCCAAACACAGAGTTCTAGAACTTCAGTCCTCAGTTACGTGTTCTCCGAGGAGAGACCTGAGCACATTATTGAATGACACAACTCCTTATACCTTGATTAATCTTGGTGGAAATGGATACATCAGTAACGGATAAGATAACAGATGCCTCCAGTCCACACGTCCTGATTGATGTAACACCTCCAGAACTTGGTCGATCTTATCTATCAATTAATGTAAAACCCCTTGTTGTCTTCGGAGCTGAAGCCCTTGCTTAAATTTAATTGACCCTCGCCTTTACTTCTATGCTGGTCGTGGTAGAACGCGACCTCTGATGCTGGGCCAAAGCCACAATGAAATATTATCCAGAAGAAACAATATTTCATTATTTCGACCGTATCCACTAAAGATAGTGTTTTTTTTCATGTAAGTTAATTCTGCGGTTATCACTCCATGTCAGATTATTTAATTCAAATTAAGTAATTACGCTAGTCTAGAACCCTATGGAGCTCCGGGCCTTGGATGCGCCTGAGCGAGCACTTGGCCCGTTGCGTTGGTTATAATCCAAATGCCTGATCATTTCCAGTGTGATCATTTAAAACAATATCTGCCAATTCAAACACCCAGAAACCAACGAGGATTATTCGGACACATAATATACATAATATACCTTTTCTCGTGGTTATGGACAGATACAATAGTAGCCACGTTGGATTGTGGACTTTCTCAATGAGTTAGTCAAAGTCACGAGCCCTAATACAACTGAGCTAAAAAGAACACTGGTTCAGATATTTATACAAGGTTAGGGTTTTGGGACAGGGTTTTGGGACACAAATGCATAGAAAACATGTCTAAAAATATTATTCTACAAGCTGGCGTTCCGAGTGGATAAAAGCCACTTTGGTTAATGTTCCATATTCAATGCAAAATTTGGAACTTTTATATGCGATTGGAGTCCGGTTTCTGAGCAGGAACGCACCTTCGGATTCAAAGCCTGAAAAATGTGCAGATTTTTTCCAAAAATTCACGGAGCTTAATTCTGCACAATGCGGAAGGATGGTACGGCTGGTCCAGGGAGGGGTTTCCATGGCAACCCCTAAATACTTAGTACAGATAAAGTGCAATTTGTTTAGTGGGAAGCAGGGATAATGATGTACGCTCTATTATGCCGGGCCTCGGAATTCTATACATCACTCTATATGTGCCATTCCAGACTACACGTAATCGTAACACATTACTCAACATCAAAATAGAATTATTATTATTATTATTAATTATAATTATTATAACATTAATTCATACAGCACTGGACACTTATCTCTATAATACTGGATGCTATACAGTCCGGCTAATTTAATCCATGTAACAGAACCTATGACGTTAGTCCCGTTACGGTAACCTAATGAATTTGAACTATACCATACCTAGTAATCTATAATTTAGTTAATTATGAAATGTACCTATACAGTACTGGTTAGCGTATAACCCGTTTAATTCTGTTTTTTATTTATTTAATAATTGCACAATGTATAGGAGTTTATTAAAACAATCCAATATTAGGTAATACCCATTGGTTTGATGTATATAGTGCTGGATGATGTATATTTGATCCATACGGAACCAGCTGACATTGATAGCGTAGACTGGTGATTTACTCAATGGCTTTTGCAATATAGCGATCGATAATGGGTTAACCCTTTACTGTACTAGGCGCGTATCCAAAAAGTGCAATGTTCTTCAGCTAAATCCATCGGCAGAAAATATAGTTTTTGGGGGGTTTTATTACAATTTTGTAAAAAAAAAAAAACAAAACCTGTCGATGAATGGGCAGTAATAATGTGTTGTGTAACAAGGCAGGTGTCAAATGTGCTATCATATTTCTGTGTTTATGACGGCTGGAAGTACATCCATCCTGCAAGAAGATTGTTCCTATTGCAGTTTCTGCCATGGGGATGATGTATTTGGATTTGAATGGAAATTAATGCAGAAAAGGTCTGTACATTAACCTAACCCAGCATATTATGCATTAACCCCTTAACCGGAGTACAGTATAAAACAGTATAAAACGCATTCCACCTCAGGGAATCTATATCCCCTGTTCTATGCTTTTTTTTTGGGGGGGGGTGCCCCTTTTACCTCTACTGGGAAGAGGTTCTATGTAGCCACACCTCTTAAAAACATAATGACACCCTGACCTTGTCGGTATTTGCAGGACTTTGGAATTTAATTCCAAATTGTATTTTTCTTAATTACCGTTTCCCCCCCCCCCAGATGCAGGAAGCCTCCAAAACTGTGACACCGCTTCACTTTTCTGACATCTTTTTTTTTTTTGTTGCAATTAATTATTTTGCAGCAAATGAAAGCCGTGCCCGGCATTGATTTAGCGATGTAGCAATTAACCGGTGAGACAAAACAACTGTTTGTAATTATACAGCCTGGATCCCACATCACAGGGACCGGGAAAAGCTTTGTCCCGACGGCGCTCTCTAAATGTAACTAGAGTGCCAGGGGTGTCTAATTGAGTCTTGCTCCAGTGTGGGGGGGGGGGTCACAGTCTTCTCTTTATAATTAGTTATACCTATAGCACGCCGGGGATTCTGGGTAATAAGCCCCCTTACCCCTGTAATCACACGGCATACAGAGCTTCCGCCGCAGCCGGGGATTCTGGGTAATAACCCCCCTTACCCCATAATCACGCGGCACACAGAGCTCCCGCCACAGCCGGGGATTCTGGGTAATAACCCGCCTTACCCCTTAATCACGCGGAATGCAGAGCTCCCTCCGCAGCAGAGGATTCTGGGTAATTTATCCCAAAGACTTTATTTACATATTCAAAATATGTAATTACTGAATAATTAGGCGGGCCTTTTATCCACCCGTTAGTCTGTGTGTTTATTCATCCCGTCCCTCCATGCCACGTCCGCCATAACCCTCCCCGCCGGCAATATTCACACGTTAATGGCTTAAATTTCTTATTTATAAATTCCTGATTTTATTTATTTAGTTTTTGCTATTATTAAAAATAAATAAATAAATAAGCGCAACGCAGCTGGAATTCTATGCTGTGCGGTTAGCAGTAGCGGGAATATCGACGCCTTCGCAGTAAATCCTCTGAATACGCGCCTGCGTCGCAATTCTACTTATAATCAAGGAACAGCAGTCGCAAATTGCCGACATGAAATAATAACGGAGAATCCCTTAATGGTTATTTTGTGTTTGCTTCGCTCTATCGATGCGGTGGGTTTGCTGTTAAATGCTCTGTCGCAGCGATACGTCTATCAATATATCGCTTTATTAATACGTACGGCACAACCAGCGGAGGGGGTAGGGAGCGATATTGCTTTTTACAGCGCCGGTGTAATAAACCTTTCGTTATAACAGGGATTGTCATAGCTTTTTACCCCAGTCTCAAGGTTTTTACCCCAATCTTAGGGTGTTGGGGAGAATCGACAGATTCTCAGGAGTTTTTACCCCAGTCCCTGGGTCTCGGGGTGAATGGGCAAATTCTCAGGGTCTTGGGACGAATGGGCAGGTTCTTAGGGTCTCGGGGTGAATGGGCAGATTCTCAGGGTCTCGTGGCAAATGGGCAGATTCTCAGGGTCTCAGGGTAAGTGGGCAGATTCTCAGGGTCTCATGGCTAATTGGTAGATTCTCAGGGTCTCGGGGAGAATGGGCAGATTCTCAGAGTCACAAAGTCTGGAACCGACTGAGTTAATATTTGAGCATCCCGTCTGGTGCTTTTCGGCTGCTATATCACAGCAGGAATCCCTGCTTGAATACAGGTGACTTGATTCTAAATATCTTTATCTCCTGACCAGTCACCGTTTCCATATGGACCGTTATTAGAACTATTTGCTTGCCACCATTACTGAGTCAACGCAACAGGATCTGTACAATGCATTCTGCCACCACCCACCCGGGACATCGGAAGGCTGTAGGATCTAATTTCTATTTAATTTCTGTAAGATGGAATAAAGGCGTCCATGACGTTCTCCCCTAGTGTCTGCGCATGCGCTCGCACACAGCACTGCTGAGTCCTGCCTGTTTCAGGTTGAGCTCATTAGTTGATTTTCTGCTGCGCATGTTTATCCACCGACACACTGTCACACCATCCCATTAATGACCATCACTGATAAAAGTGAAACGGCGCTGTCTGCCACGCCGATCCACCAGGACTAGATTCACATTTTGATCATTTTGTTCCTTCTACGCTGTCCTGCTGAGTGACGTCTCATTAGCGAAATGCGTGGACCACCTGACCCTGTCCTTAATTAACAGTAATTAAGCACTAGCGCACGGGGCCACTCATTCAGCGCTCGTCCTTTCAGACACCTCTCATTGTTTCGCTGCCGTTCCCTATTATCCAGTATGTTGGCGCTTCATTAATAATTAATTGTAATTCCTATTACTGGAGGGTGATATTTTTCTTATTCATAGCGCCTGCAAGATCAGCACAATCTCCAGCACGCTGAACGCAGCGAGGATTTTATCTCGGCCTCGTTAAGACTTCATCCCTTCCATTGTACGGCGACGGGGAGCGATGGTCTCGCCGCACGCACCACCTTCTGTGAAACGCGTCGGTCCAAAAGGGTAAAGGGGAAGTCAGTGCAGGACACAGACGGGCCACCTCTGTCCTACCTGCTGCTGTGGACTGTACGTCACCCGGTTGTCTCCTGTGTGGAGATACAGAGCCTCGCTACGGTCAGCCAATAGGGTTTTTGGGGCGGGTCTCTCCGCCCAACAGAAAAAAAGGGGGCAAAAACGACATCCTGATAGGTCTGACAAACCAGTTGGGCTTTGATTATAGAAATGGCCTCTTTGGAAAGTTCCCCCCGCGCCCGGGATCTGAGGGTTAAGCCGCCCGTGCCCTTCCTCGGTCTCCGTAACGCGGGAAGTGGAATCCGTCTGAGACTTTGTCCAAAGGTTCCCTAATTACTTTTTAACGACGCGCATTCTAACCGCCTAATTAGAAGGTGAAACGCGGTTACGGCCGTAGACCAACCTTTCCTCTCATCTTCAGAGGAATATCGAAAGAGGAGGCCATTATAAATTAAAAGGAAATTATTAGAAATGCAGCCGGCTTTTCTTAGAACACAAAATGTAATGGGACAAAGCGCGAAGATTGAGTCGAGTTGCTCGTTGGCGCAGATGGTGGCTGCTTGCTAATTATCCCGATTCCCGCAGGAACTTCCACCTTTAGTTCTGTCTTTTTTTTTTACTATAATTCTTGGGTTCAGAATGTCCCGTGGGGTTTTTTTTTGTTTTTTACTTTTTCCCGTTCTGTTCCGTCACCCTCCCTGCACCTCTTAAGTACACAATTCACTCCCTGCAAGCGTTTCGTGTGATCGAGGGGACCCTCGCATGGCGGACGCTTTGTGAACAAACAGCCGGGGCCCCTCCTTGGGTTAAATAAATATTGTTTTGGTCATTTAGTCAGCCGTTGAATAATACAGAGCTCCTTTGATATTTGCTTTCTGGAGGGGATAATTCAATGAAAGATCATTCAATATTCAAGGACGCCTTGGCTGAAGAGCCTGGATCCACAGGTTTGAGCAATGTGGTCGGGCATTCAAAGAGTTTCCTTAAATCGGTATATATATATATATATACATTTTTATTTTCACACATAGTGGATATGTATCATTATTATTATTTGAAGCATTTTATATTTTTCATATATATTTTTATTTGTTTCGGAGCATTTCATATTTTTACACACACATATATATATATATATTATAATTTATTATTATTATTTGAAGCATGTTACATTTTTCATATATATATATATTATATTATTGCCATTATTCAAATATTATTTTTTATTATGATTTTTTATTATTAGTATTGGCCATTATTATTATTTGAAGTATTTCATATGTTCATATATATATCTATATATGTGTGTGTTCACGATTTTTTGGAGCATTTTTCATATATATTAAAAATATTTATATTTTTGCGGATAATTTCATATATATATATTATACTTAGTTTGGTGGGAAGAGGAGCTTACATGTAAAATCCCGTGTCCTCCGCGTATATTTTAGACACATAAATCCCGTTGATGATCTGGAATTAGGGTCGTAACAGATTTCTGCAGAGATTTCTGATACGCGCTGCTCAGGGAACTGAGGTTTATCACCTCCATTTTTGTGTGGAATCGATAAAATTTGAAGGTTTAGTCCCATAAGAACAACAGACCTTTTTTTTTTCAGTTTCTATGGCAATAGCCTATCAGTGACTGCTTTTGTGTCACATGAGACAAACCTTTACAGGATGAAATCATTATTTCTGGGAAGGGTTTGGATGTTCAGCAGAGCTAAGAAGTGTGTAAAAATGGCAGCTTTAATATGGATTATTTCAGGTGATCAGAATTCCGCAGGTTTTTCTCACTTCAATTCATCTCCCCGCCGTGTAGCATGTAATGAAGGGTAATAAGCTTTTTTCATTTTTTTGTACTTGTTTAGGTCGTAACAAATCCCCCGGGAGACTGTTCCGCGCCTCTACAACCTTTTAACAGGGTGCAGCCTTTTTTTTTTTCGTGCAGCCCTGACTTGGCACAGTAGATATCTTAATGCCTCGCAAGTGACAGCTTGACGCCGGCGTATTACAGAGAGTGCAAAAACAAGCTTTGTGCGTTAAGTAGCGCGGAACCGGCGAGCGCCGTCACACGGCGCGTCAAACAGCCTCTCGGATCCGCGGCGCGCGGCGAATGAATGAGCAACGACTGCGATCTCTGGCCTGCGCGGAAATTATTTCCTTATAAATTATTGGAACTAATGGGCTGGAGAGAGAATCTGATTGTCGTTATTAGTATCGTTTTCTGTAAATAAACGGGAAACGGGAATTGACATTTATTCTCTCATCCCAGTCGCCGCTGATCGATAGGCGGTAAGAAAGGGTAAGGGGCGAAGTACAGTTTACCCCGCTCTGGCATCTATAGGGTTAAAGTTGCCGTCTGTGTGCCAGCTGTAATAAAGAGATTTCCCATTTTTATGGTTTCTGTGAGTCCCCGCGAGGCATCTACATGTATGTCGCGTTTACACGCCTTGGTTTACGCCGGGCCGAGCGCGGGGCGAAGCGATGGCTGACGGCGGCGAAAACATAGAAAAATCCCTGCAATCAGTACTGGTTTGTCGTAACAGTCAGCAGCGCCCCCTAATGGCTCGTGGTGGGTACTGCAGCCGTGTGCCTGTGTGTGTGTGACTGTGTGTGCCTGTGTGTGTGTGACTGTGTGTGTGTGACTGTGTGTGTGTCTGTGTGTGTGACTGTGTGTGTGTCTGTGTGTGTGACTGTGTGTGTCTGTGTGACTGTGTGTGACTGTGTGACTGTGTGAGTCTCCCAACGTGTGATCTGATCTGTACGATCCGGCGTGTCTGTTCATGTGTGCTGTTTGATCAGGTTTATCTTGTGTGTTCCTGCCTATGTATTTGTAAGTGTGTTTGTGTGTATGATCGCGTATCTGTGAGTGTGTTTGTGTATTTGTAAATGTCTGTGTGTATGATTGGATATTTGTGTTTCTGTGTGTATGATTGTGTATTTGTAAGTGTGTCTGTGTGACTGGGTATTTGTCAGTGTGTCTGTGTGGGTTTGTTCTTGTCTGTGTGGGTTTGTTCTTGTCTGTGTGGGTTTGTTCTTGTCTGCGTGTTTGATCTCGTCTGATTGTGTTTGGTTTTGTTTGTGTGTGCGATACCTTGGCTGTGTGTCTGTGATTGTGATAATCTTGCCTGTGTGTCTGTGATTGTGCTTGATTTTGTCTGTCCGCTCTTGCCTGTGTCTTTGTCTATGTTTGATTGTGTTTGTGTGTTTAATAACCTTCCGTGTGTGTGTGTGTTCGATCTTGTCTGTGTGGTTGTGTGGTTATCGCCCACTCTACACGGAAGTCTCTCTTTAGTTCTCTTTTTTGACCAAAATAACATTTTATTCCCCAAAGTGTACCGCCCCCCCCCCCTCCCACTTGACCTGCCAACGTGTTGTGATTGTGTGCCGCGCGTTCCCTTAGCTGGTGATCAGGAGGCAGCTTGGTGCGAGTAATTAAAAATGAAGAGGTTAAGGGGTTAAGTCCGAAAGTTTGCTAATGAGGATACGTTGTCTTCTCTCTCCGGCTCACGTTGCACATCACTGAACATGTTTACAGATGCTTAGGAATAAAAAGCCCTTTTTTCCCGCAAAACGTCCCTAAAATACAATCTGGACGCGGGGTGCGGCTGCGCATGAAGCTTTAATTGCAGGTGAGCTGTTAGAATGTAAATTGCACCTGGGATTTGGGGGGATTTTGTGTAAACACATTTAATGGCCATTTTATCTGAAAAAAGGGGGGGGGGTTTGACAGCGGCTCGTTACCATCTCGGTAACCACCTTATATTTCCAAGAACGCAAAAAAAAAAGAGATTCGGAGACAAAGCAGGAAGAAAAAATACAAATGGAATATATTTGGAGGATATTCGTCCAAAGCGGTCGAAAGCTCCTTCCAGGCAAGTTTTTTTTTCCATTTCAAGGCAATTTATACTTAAAATCAAGCGATGTTTCCCAGAAAAGGACAAGGACAAAAAATGACATTGCTTTTAGTCGCAACCCTTTGATTTTGGGGACAAACCGGATGTTTTGGGCATTCAGAATAGCTATTGGTGAAAAAAGAACCCAGGGATTTTATTAGACATTAAGAAAATTACATTTTGGGTTCTCTGAAAAGAAATTTTATGTTGGATTTTCATCCGAATCAACAAACTTCATTAAATTACATATTTACTAAAATCGGTTCTGCATACTGGACGGTGACGAGGATTCCGGTAGGGTGGATATGACTGTCTATAGAAAACTGTAGTTTGCCGCATAATGTAATGTTTTCAGGCAGCCGCATATCAGCCATTTATATAACGTCTCACTGAGCTAACCTGAGCCCCGATTTCCTAAACAAACACCCTGACTTCTGTCAATGGGAAACAATAGAAGGACTAGGTCTTTATCACCCAGTCGGACTCTCTGAATAATGAAAGTCAATGGAGGAACTGACTTCATTAGCATTACCATAAAGCATCAGCTGAGTGTGGTGTTTGAGCAGGAAAAGTCACCCCAAACATCACATAAAGGGAGTTTATTGGGGCAAAACCAAGTTATACAGTGCTGGGGGTGTTATATTACTGTATACAGCGCTTGGGGGTTATTTCTGTATACAGCGCTTGGGGGTTATTTCTGTATACAGCGCTTGGGGATTTTATTTAAATTATACAGCACTGGGGGTTATAAAGTTACTATTCTATACAAACGCAGCTGGGAGTTAATACTACTGTATAACAGCGCTGAGGGGTTATTTACTGTCAGTACAGCGCTGGGGGTTAAATGTATACTATAAACGTAATACGTGCTGGGGGTTATATTACTAAGTATAACAAGCGACTGAGGGGTTATTACATAGTATACAGTGCTGGAGATTATATTCTGTTTATGGACAGACGCTGGTTGGGTTATTACTGTATACAGCGGCTGGGGGATTAAATTACTGTATATCAGCGCTAGGGGGTTATATTAACAGTATAGCAGCGCTGGGGGTTATATTACTGTATACAGCGCTGGGGGTTATATACTTGTATACAAGCGCTGGGGGTTATAATTACCTATGTAATACCAGCGCTGGCGAGGTTTATTACTGTATACAGCGCTGGATTATATTACCTGTTACAGCGCTGGGGGTTAATAATTACTATGTATACAGCGCATGGGGTTATAATTACTGTATACAGAGCTGGGGGGTTAATATTACTGTATACAGCACGCTGGGGTGTATATTACTGTATAGCAGCGCGTGGGGGTTATTACTGTATACAAGACGCTGGGGTTATATTATAGTATAAAGCGCTGAGGAGAGTTATATTAGCCTAGTATACAGAGCGCTGGGGGGGTTTAATATGTTAGCTTTGATATACGCAACTGGGGGTTATATTACTGTATAACAGCAACTGGGGTTATATTACTGATATAATCAGCGCTGGGGGGTTATATTACTACGTATACAGCGCTGGGGAGGATTATAATTACTGTTATAACAGCGCTGGGTGGGTTAATATACTCGTATCCAGTGCTGGGAGGTTTATATTACTGTATACAGCGACTTTTAGGGGGGGTTTCATTACTGTATAGCAGCGCTTGGAGGGTTATATTACTAAGTATACCAGCGCCTGAGGGGTTTATACTAAGTTATAACAGCGGCTGGGGGGTTAATATTACTAGTATACAGCACTGGGGGTTATATTACTGTATACAGCACTGGGGGTTATAATTACTCAGTATACAGACAGCTTGGGGGTTATAATTACTGTAATACAGCGCTGGAGGGTATTATATTACTGTATATTCAAGACGGCTGAGGGGGTTAATAACCACTACTGTATACAGTGGCTGGGGGTTATATTACTGTATACAGTGCTAGGGGTTATATTACTTGTATACAGCGCTGGGGGGTTATAAATTACTTGTATAGCGCTGGGGGTTATATTATTGTATCACAGGCGCTGGGGGGTTATTATTACTCGTATAAGCGCTGGGGGTTTATATTTACTGTATAGCAGCGGCTGGGGGGGTTAATATTACTAGTATAACAGCGAGCTGGGGGTTATATTACTGTATAACAGCGGCTGGGGGTTATAAATTACGTAGTACAAGCGCTGGGGGTTATATTACTGTATACAGCGTTTGGGGGAGTTATATTCTGTATACAGCGCTAGGGGTTTATTACTGTAGATACAGCACTGGGGGTTATTAATTTACTGTTATACAGCGCTTGGGGATTATATTTACTAGTATACAGTGCTGGGGGGTTATTATTGTATACAGAGAGCTGGGGGTTTATTACTCGTATACAGCAACTGGAGGGTTTTATTTTACTTGTATACAGCGCTGGGGGTTATATTACTGTAAGTTACAGTTGCTGGGGGGGATTTATTATGTGTATATGCAGCACGCTGCCGGGATTATATTGACATGTATATACAGCGCTGGGAGGAGGTATATTACTGAATACAGCCGCTTTTGGGGGGGTTTAAATACTTACTGTATTTTAACAGCGCTGGGGGTTATATTACTGTATACAGCACTGGGGGTTATATTACTGTATACAGCGCTGGAACTACAATTCTCTAATAAGACACAGATCTGTGGGATATGTTAGATACTCGGCAGCATCCTAGAATCCTGTCTCTGCCCGCTGACTCGTCACAATGCCCTGACAGCCTCCATCTTGGCGCCCAGGGAAGGCTCGGCTGCCGCCGCTCCTCTCTCTCTCTCCCCCCGGGTCGCTTTAATTGCAGAGAAGGCGTTTTTGGGGCAATCAATTTCTCCCAACCCAGAGACAAAAAATAAAGGTGACGTCGGCGCAGGAACGCGGATAACCTGCAGTTTATCAGATGGCGGAGAGACAAACGATCCGCTCTCTTTGTTATGTTTTTTCTCCCTGAATAAATAGTAATTAAATCATACACACATTGACAGATAAATTGCCGAGGAATGAATCCTCCATGTGTAATTGCTTCAATTCCCCGTTTTTTTTTATTTTTTTTGTGTGTAAACGCTGGGTAACTTCTCCCATCGGTTTCCGCAGGATAAAGTGACACCAGCTCGCGCCGGCGGGTGATTTAGCTTTGCGTCGGCTGACACTTCTATCTGCGCATGCATACATAAAGCGTCCTAATGTGGGTTTAATAAATATTCATCTGGAGGAGCCGTCCTTCGGCGTCGCTCGGAGAGTGTGCTCTGAAAACGCTCCGGAGGATGCTGATTGAGGCTCTGCGGGTGGGGAGATCACCCTGTCGATGGCAGATTAAGCTGCAGAGCGTTGCACTCTCGCCCCCCCCCCCACCCGCCGGGCTAAAAAGAGGATCAATGACCGACGCCAAAGCTTCTTAAAGATTAATGCTGAGCTCCTTCTCTGGCAGCCCTGGAAAGTAGGAAAAAAGATGGTCGCCGCGCTCCTAAGCGTACTCTCCAAATCGCAAGCTCCTACAACAAAAAAAATACAGAATTTTGCATCTCCTGAGTGTCCCTGTTTAGTACAGCCAGTCCCTTTTTGAGCCCTAAATTCCTGTGTGATAAAAGGCGACATTAGCATCCCTCATTGCCCCCAGATGCCCCCTCACCCCCCTCCCCGGTTGTAATTAAGTTAACATCAGGAGTCTTCGAATATTAATGTGTTACCCAAATGACTCTGAGAATCTGCCTCTTCACCTTGAGACTGGGGCAAAAACACAGAGTTATGCTGATGCCCCCCTCTCTCATTCCCTGATGCCCCTCTCTCCTCCCCTGATGCCCCTCTCTCCTCCCCTGATGCCCCTCTCTCCTCCCCTGATGCCCCTCATTTTCCTAGGAGGTCGAAAATGTTTTTGCTGGGTATGAGGGGATCGCAGGGTTCTACAGCCCTAAAAGCCCCCATAATCTGTATAGAAACAGCAGGGAACGGCTTTATAAATAAAACGGGGTAAATACATTTTTTAACAATTATATAACTGCAAAGAATCTAGATAAATGTGGAAAGTGTTAACGTCAGTAACCCCTTCAGCACCGGGGGTTTTTAACCCAAACGTTCTTCTTGTTCGTGATCTGGGTATACGCTGGATTTTATTTGACTTGATGCCGCCAGACGTTTTCACGCTAATTACTAACAAACTCATTAGCGCATTTTCACCGCTGTCCGCCTCTATAAAACGGACGCTCGCTTGTCCTCCCAGAGAGCAAAAAATCTGGAAATAACAAACAATTAATGTGGAAAACTTCTGCAAAATTTAAAAAAAACCCACAAAATATATATATGTATGGAAATACTGAAAAATGTGTTTTTGGTATCTCAGTGGTGATTTTTAATTAGGTTGGGTATTGTTAAGATTTTAATCCATTTTGTGTAATGTCCTTTTTTTTTGTCTTTTTTCCCTCCCACTGGCTGACAATTTAACCGTTTCTTTAACTTTTCAGTTAAATTCAACCGGTGCGGCCCTGGAACGCACGGCGTCTGGTACGAGACCAGCAACCCGGATTTCAAAGTCGGGGCAGATGGGGCCGTCTATTCCGCACGGGACGTGCAGATTCCCTCCGAGCAGGAAGAGTTTATGGTGGCCGCGTGGGACCGCAAGACCCCGCAGAAATGGGAGACCGCCATCCGGCTGCTGGTGAAGGAGGAGACCGTGAATAACAGCGGGACTCAGGTATGATGTAAGCCGATGATGTCATGAGTATTTGTAGAAGTAGGGAGTAGCGGATGAAGTTGCAAGATGGGGGGAACGAATCAGCCTCCTACTGCCTCGGACCTTGGCTTTGGTCACAGTTATAAGCTCTTTGTAGTCACGTTATGGTCTTCACAAACTGTCTGCGTGACATCCAGGCATGGCACGTCTCTCCTGTCCTTTAGACAGTCCTCATGCTGCCAGACTCTGGACGGACATGTTTCGCGTTGGAGACGTGGTGGGCGCGGTTACTGATTTTTTTTTTTACCGTCTGGCTTGGAAACAATTGGAAGGATTAGTTCCAACCCGGCCATCTAGAACCTAAATCCATCTTCTGTAATCACCAAGGAGAGCTGGAAGGAGCGTTAAACGGGAGAGCTCTCTCCATCAGCCGACGTGAGAATTGATACCTTGTCCCCGGTAAACTTCTCCCGTCTGCAGACAAAGTTTGGAATCAGCAGAAAGTAGTTATTTGAGCTGTTCGTTCTTGCAGGAAAGCCGATAGCATTTCAATTAGAGTATGCAAATGGGGCTGGTTACTCCCGGGAGGCATTTCAGCTCCGACAACAGAGCAGAAGTACCCTCTGACTACACAAATCATCGCCTCCCATATTCCCCCTCCAACTTTACAGCACCAACAACCCTCTACCTCCCTCCAGATCTACCCCGCGACCGCACAAGACAAATACCCAAGGGTCGGAGGCGAAGGTCATCGGGGCTGGAGATATAAGGGGCACCAGGATGCTGCTTGGAGATTGGGGTTCAGCCCAGATGTCTTTGTTCCCCGAAGGATAATCTCTAGTGTTTTCCTTGTTAACACAACGGGGGCAAACGCGTTTTGTGCCAGTGACACTCCATGAACTTGCCTTATTTTCTTAATTCTCCGAGCTGTATCTCACAGAGCCCAGGGGGGGACTAAATGCACTAAACACCAAAGGGACGTACGATATTTTGACTCAATTTACTGATTTAATTACAGTATTTCACCATGGCGTAATTGCATTGTTTCCGTAGAGCAGCGGTAATTTCATTTAATGGCCCGTTAATCCCATGACACGCTCCCGAACGCGCGGCTAAAGGTCAGCCGGATCACGGTAACCTGGTTTCATCGAGAGCCGCTGGCCATCATCGCTTTTGGGCCAAATAAAATATTCCCAGAATGTTCTGGATAAAAAAAAAAAAACTCAAACACAAAATGGATAATATTATATCGTTTCCCGAGAGGATGGTCCAAAGACATGCGTGATGCCTTTTGGTGGACCAGCATTCACCAAATGTTCGGTGTAGAAGAGATTTCTGTGGTCTTGAAAGCTCACACACGAATGGTGGTCAACTCAAATGTATCACGGCTGTCTTTGGACTAAAAGATAACTCTGGATAGGTAATAACACATTGCGGTACGGTGGCCGGTGGTATTAATGGGAAATGAGTGGTCCTGTGACCTATTCTCTGGCAGGGTTTGGGGCAAAAACCACTAAGTTCAAAATACACCTCAGTGGTCATTTTGTCCACTTGGTAGACTGTAACCAGTTGGCTTTTTGATCAGAAACATGTGAATGGGCTCCACCGCGCTCTTTATCCTCTCTGAACACGCAACATGGCTCGACCGACAGAAACCATGGTCAGGAAAACTTAAGGTCGCTGCATCTCAAGGTCGTCATCTTTGTGCTCCTACTTTGAGGGACCTGACAATGTTCTGCTCTATGACACCTGGAATTTTTTTTCCGCAATGATCTACTTTGTGGAATCTGTTGGAATCCCAAAGGCTCCGTGAGGCTGGGGAGCAGATCTTGATTTACTTACAATGCATTCATCAGATTAGAGGCCGTGCATAGATATAAGAGGAAGACACTGGACACCAGAGCTTACAGTCTATCACACTCTACAACCCCATGTGGTCAATGTTTGGGTTCGCTGGTTCCAAGCGGCGGCCGGCCTGGTTAGTGCCGGGATTCTGGTCACACCTGGGATCCATTTGCCGAAGAATCTTTGCTTTTCGCCTATTGTTTTAGTCAGTGTGCGCAGAATTACACCGAAAGTTGTCCTCTGTAGGCTGCTATGGAAACCAGAATGAACGGCTTCAGACGGCATCCTCATTAACCAGTTTAAATATACATGATGCTAGCAGCCATCACACCAAACCATTTTTCAAAGGTGCGCTGATGAGGTTTCGGAAAGCCTTTCGCTGTAGATATATCGTTTAAAGACACATTTTCATTATTCTCTGTAACGGGGCAGATCAGGTTTGGCACTTTGAAGACAAAGCACATTATTTGTTCCTTAAACTATTATTTAACCCAAAGCTGCGGGGAGGTTCCTAAAGAATCCCGGTGACAGACGCGTAGCAGGCTCTCTGTCTCAGGGGGAAGGCAGCCTTTTGGTTCGCGCGGTGCGTTTTGTCCCTGCCGGTACCAGCTGCGGTGTGGGTACCGGCCCAAGGCTTTAGTTCGTATAACTAGTCTGAGCCAAAAAAAGGCACGATAAATCTGATGCCCCTCTTTCCTCTCCCCTGATGCCCCTCTTTCCACTCCTGATGTTCTTCTTTCCTCTCCTGATGCCCCTCTTTCCTCTCCAGATGCCCCTCTTTTCTAGGAGGTCAGAATGTTTGCTGTGTATGAGGGCATTCTCCTAAATGCCCCACTCATTCATGCAAATACCCACCAATACGGCACAAAGTCACATAAAAAGTATGTTAAGCGCCACCCACCAGTCACACCCCTAGCCACACCCACTAAGCAAGAACTGCCCTATTGGCCATTTGTTGTAAAGTATCACAAGATGATTTTTTTTGGTAAGGTCCATTTTTTTCCGTGGATGCCGTGGAATGTAATATAAATGTTTGGGGGTATCGTCTCTTTATTTCCGGGGGATACGTTATGTAGTGTTTTTGGAGCGGCTCCCAGCGCATTGACTTTATTTTCTAGCATTTCTGCCACCCAGCACAGAAAAAGTTTGCTTTTGTCCCATTTTGTTTAATGAACGACTCGATCAAACATGATTTGCAAAACAAAAGCAGAGCAGGGGTACGGACCGGTATTCTGCGTAAATAAAGTGCCGCTTCTTTTTGCCGTAGAATGGGTCGGTTTGGCTGGAAAGGAGCCTAAAACCAGCTGGACGGAGCGGGTGAGGGGTGACGGTGACGACGTTTCGGATTTTTATCTGCGAATCGTTATAGAAATGTGACAGCGTGACCTGGCTCTCCACCCGCAGACCCGTCACGCCTCGGAAAGGGGCCGCGGTGGCTTCATTCAGAGCCGTTACCTACTAATTGCTTTATGAGACATAATGGAGACCTTCTCGCAGCAGGCTGGTGACCTGGTGGAGCTAATATGACGGATCACAGAGTAACAATATCCGAGCGTGGCCCCCGGCAGCACGACGAGCGCCCTTCCCTAAGGCAGCCTCCGGCTACAAAAGAAGGAGCACCGGCTTCCTCAAGGGCAAGTGTAGGACATCGAGAAGAATCAGGGTTTGGCCCGCGGAGCTTGTAGGCTGAATACCTCGTATACCGGGATATTCTTCCATTATTCTGGCTCCAGAGATCGTTGGGTTAATAGCATGAATTGTTACATCACGACCGGCCGAATAGACTTTTTATATGACTTTGGTTTTCTCCATTAACCATTTGTGGGCTAAAAATGCGCACTTATCGGTCATCAATTGATCAATGCCACTCGGCTATGAAAATTTAGGGCAACAAAACGTTCCGACTTAAAGCTATAGTGGAACCAATATTTTATGGAACCAATGAATCTCCGAATGCGCCTGCGGTACGGAGCCGGATTTCCTTGGGTTCTAATTAATGAATTTCGCTCGATATATTCAGGTCAGCGTGTGGGGGACGTGGGAACTCGTTTCTGTCATCGGCCATTTAAATGCACTTAACAAGTATTTCCTCATCCCGGGGTGTTTAAAACACGCAACGCATGTAAAGCACACAGATCGACACTCGCTCGTGTAACCAATGACCTTGGTTAGTCCATTAAACAATAATTATCTGTTTGCAGATCATTAGCTCCCAGTGATTGACCCGGCAAACAGTAATTCAGCGGCTGGTGGTCCCCTGGCCTCTTACCTGGTGAGGAAACGCACACAAACAGATCATTAGCGCCATTGTAAACATGTTAATTAATGTGGAAGCCGGGCTCCCTGCGAGCCGCGATGACGTTGTCATCATCATTATCTTGGTCTCCGTGTTGGTGGCGGTGACAGCCTGTCTGGCGTGCAGAGAGACCGCGCTTTAGAGAATAGCAAAGCACTGCAGAGTGGGCTCGGGATCCAAGCTGATAACTCACACTCACTGAGTGGACCAAAGTCTGATCAGCACTGATCGCCCATGCTCGCCAAGTGAGTTTAGGATCTGAACACCACTGCCAACCCGCACTCACCTAGTGGGTTTTGGATCAAAACACTTCTGCCAACCCGCACTCATCTAGTGGGCTTTGGATCCAAGTAGCACTGCTCTCCCACATTCATTGAGTTGGCTAAAGATCCAAACAAAACTTCTACCCCACACTTACAGGATAAATGACATACTGCTAACCATCACTCACCGAGCAGGCAAACTCAAAGCAGAGTAAGAGCTGAACCCGCACTTCTAATTCACGCGGACTCGCTGCATAGTGAATGCGAGACCCACACGCAGAAGAGAGTGTACTCTGCATTCTACCCCCCCCCCTTACACTCCAGTACTCCCGGCACTGGGGAGAGTGAAGACTGAGGAGTCTGCGGGGGGATTGGTGACGGGGGATTAAATGAGAAATGTTCCCGTTGCAATAATATAGAACGGGATGGCAATATTAACCCACAGTGTGCCAGACGTGGTGAGTTCTATAACCCTCCAGCACTGCAGAGGTTAATCAGGAGTTCTCAGCTGCCCGCTCCGCGCAGCGAAGTGAGTTGAGTGCTGTGTGATGTGGCATATTGTACAAATGTCATGCTTAATATCGCTGTTTGATGGGGATGCAGCGTGCGCCGTCTCATCGGCTGTGACATGGGAGCGGCGCCGGATCCTGCCACCTGCCAGCGACGATTTCTCAGACACCAAAAGCTGCCACGGCTTCTTCCAAGACGACATTAATTATTCCACGCGCGGAGAGGCTTCGGCACCCGTCTTGTCCGACCGCCGCGTACTCTGCGCTGTGTAACGGCAGGCCGAGGGGTCCAGTATTGCCCCAAACCCCCATTTCCAGCCTCAAACTAGAAAAGAAGCCGCTAACAAGTTTTCACAGAAATAGAGCTCTATACTAATATTCTGATAATTCGTACCGGTTTTTACCAACGTATTTCGGGGCACAAATGACACAATTCGAGGCAAACCACAGGTCGATATCTCACCTGTTTTCAAGCCCACCGAACAAAAAACATCAATTTCAAAGGAAAAGACTTCAATGGAACAACTTTTCCTTCTCCCAGATGTTTTTAAAACCGTAGATTGACTGCCGTTGAAAAGCTATAAGTCCCACCGCAGAAGTTCTTTTCATCGTATTTATTTTGTGTGAATCTTTGCGTACGGACAAATAAAAAACGCCTGCGCCAAATGAAATCATTTTATAAACGAGCAACAAATTACACGTTCGGCACAATG